>CAEGAE010065164.1:0-16312 GCA_903067095.1 Girardinus metallicus | reverse complement strand
GGTGTGAAAATGACCTCAGCAAAGTATTTGGACTTTCTGACTGATCATTTTCTTTCATGGTTCAAAAAGAAGAGCCGTACCTTCAATAGCAAAATCATCTTCATGCATGACAATGCACCATCTCATGCTGCAAGGAATACCACTGTGTCATTGGCTGCTATGGGCATAAAAAGGGAGAAACTCCTGGTGTGGTCACCATCCTCCTCTGACCTGAATCCTAATGAGAACCTTTGGAGTTTCCTCAAGCAGAAGATCTGAGGGAGGGATGCAGTTCAGATCAAAACAGCAGCTCTGGGAAGGTTTTCTGACATCCTGCAAAGAAATTCAAGTAGAAACTCCACAAACTCACAAGTACAATGGACACAAGAATTGTGCAGGTGATGTCAAAGAAGGGGTCCTATGTTAACATGTAACTCTGTCTATTAAGATGTTTACATTGAAATAGCTTTTGATTTTAGTACATATGACCACTTAATGCTGCACATTCAAAGAATGACCATTTGCAGATCTTTATAATCTATAAAATATTTAGAAAATCTGCTGTGCATAATAATTTGGAACAGTGCATTTTGAGGTTTTTACTTTTGAAAAAAAAAATACTGTTCTCATTGGGAGCTTTGTTCAGTAAAATTTGATTTATACTGTAATACTTCATGACTAGAAAATTATACTGACAATCATTCGTATTGACCATTTCGGAAAATCTGACAAAATATCACTTGCATAATAATGTGGAACACGGTGTATACAGACATGGAAAACTGGGATGCACTCCATGCCATGACGTTCAGAATTTAGGTCTCATGGCATCTCGCGGTGTCAACATTGCAGCCAGTGGGCTGAGAGAAATACAGCTCCATACTGTAGTAATTCAAGAGCTACCCAGTTTTTATCACTTCGCAAAAAAATTAATCAGCACAGAAACTCCAAAGCACACAAAGAAGCAATTATATATATATATATACATGTACTTTTGTCATAGTACCCCCAAGAATTTAAAACTACTTTCACCCCTGCTTCAGAAGGAGCAAAATATCTGTAGCATGTAGAACAATACTCCAGAAAAGGTGTCGCTCTAATTGAAGCAAAAGAAAGTTCTCAGAAAGAACTTCTCAATCATCCAGTGCTTTGTGTTGATCTATCCCATGAATTGTAAATAAAATCAACTGAAGTTGTGGTTGTAACTTGTAACAAATTGGGAAGAAAGTTAAGGGAAATGAAAACTTTTGCAAACCACTTTAGATTTGACTTATAGAATCAGGGGAGTGTGATAATTATATTTGGTTTAGCAACTCAGAAAAAGATGTGTTAAATCATATATTAGAACAAGAATGGCAATAATACAGTTGTAGTATGTTGGCATTTAAGAAGCAGACAGCCGATTCATTAATTTTCATTGAGATCTAAGAACCCGACAAAAAGACCAGCTGTCTTTTTGTCCAGCCACTGGATCCTGGCCGGCTTTTATGCGTTCTTTTGTCACTGTCATCACCAAAATGAGTCGGAACCGACAACTCCATTGCGCATTATTACATAAACAGCAAGCATCTCAATTTAAATGCTATTGTTTAAAATTATTTTCTAAAATAAAAGGGGAAACAATCAGTCTTTTAAGTTTCATCAGTAACTACCAGCAGCCTACCTCAGACATGATCATACGCTTTCGACTCGAGTTCACTCACGAGAAAAGCGTAAAGCCAGACGCGTCAAGTTAAAGGAAAAATCCCCGCTGACAGTGGGAAAAAATAACCACCGGCTCCCGTTTCTATTCCCGGGCGCCTCTACGCCTGCGTGTGTGCGAGCGCAGCCACAGAGCTGAGCCTCACTTCACACCAAGACCGAGTCAGACACCTCCAAGGGACGAGGGGAGGGGTTTCAGACACCTACCAGCTTTACGTGCCCGACGCTCTGTTCCTGTGACATCTTGGAAGTATCCAAATATGATTTAGGGAGAAAAAAAAAAAATACAGAACTCGATTAAAGAGCTAGTCTGGGTACTGCAAATGACTCATTTCATTCTGTTGGAGACGCCGCGTAAAGAACTCCAAATCGGCAGCCTCCGGAGCGCTCCGTCTGTCGGCCAGACTCTGAGCAAGTCAGCTGCGCCGTTCCGCCGGCGAAAGCTCCCAGGCAAAGCGAAATGTTCAACTTTGGAAAAAACGAGAGAGGGAAAGAGAGCAAGAGGAGGAAGGGAGGGAGGCGGACAATCACAGGAAAAGCTGCTCCTCCTACCCTCTCAATACAAAACGTAGAAGCAAGCAGATACAAGGTTTCAGCGCGCCCCGCCTGAACTGCGGAGCACAAAGTGTTAACGCCTAGTTAACTCACCGAATGTGTGCTTTAGCAGCAGACTGCAGGTCACAGTTTGAAGCGGATTTATTTAAAGAATTTCGAGGAGTCAGACAGTGAGGTCATATGGGGTTAATTGACCTTCATGGAGCTGTTTTCCACTAAGGATGACAAATGTGGCCACATTTTCTTTTTCCACTTTCTTATTTTGGAAAATGATGTAACCCTGAGCAATAAATGCAGATTCGTAATTAAACACCATAGACTTTTCATTATTATCATTTAGTAAAGCAGGAAACTAGAGAAATTAGGGCCTTAAATCCTAAATGGCCCAGGGACATCAGTTAAAATATTCATAGCTCTAGACTTAAGCAGATATTTCATAATAACAGCAACATAGTGCTTTAACTCTATCAACCATCCTTGTGATGTGGAAGGGACAGGATGCATGGCATTTCTACATATCAGAGAAATGTGTTGTGCATTTGTACACAGCCCCATTTACTGTGATGTCCACTAAATGGACACCACAGTAAATGGACATCCAGATGCCACCAGAAGTCACCTCAGTAGGTCGGAGAATCCAGCTGTGTGAAACAGTGTTTACATCTATAGCTGTTCTGTGAGGGCCTCAGAGGTTTGCTGGAGAACATCAGTAAACAAAGAGCGTCATGAAGACCAAGCAAAACAGCAGACAGGTGAAGGATGAAGGTCTGAAAATGTTTAAAGCACATAAAACAAAATCCCAGCCTGTGAACATTTTACAGAGGATTGTACAGTCCATTTTCTGAAAATGGAAGGAGTATTGAACAACAAAAAGGCAAAACTGTATCCTTGAACTGACAAACTGGACAATGGAATTAGTAAAACAACAAAAATGTTGTTGACTGAAATGTTTCATGAAGAAAGTTTTTGTTGAAGGAAAGTGATAAGATGGCCCATTTAGCAGTGGTGGGTGCATCATGTTATCAGGATGCTTTACTTCAGCAGAGGAAGGAAAGTTGCTCTGAGTGAATGGGAAAATGGAATTTGATATTCATGGATGCTTTCTATTTTATCTGGCTAAGCAAAACAACAACAAAAAATCTCTTCCTGAGTCAAAGTGTTGGTCCTACTAAGCTATGACTCGGTGGGAGGAAATACAATTGCAGGTCACACATTTAGGACGTCTAATTGCACAAAATTTTGAAAACCAGGTATACTCTTCATCCAATTTGTGTTTGATAGAACATGGAGAAAGTTCAGGAGGTATAAATACTTTCACAAAGGACTACATCCCAGGGCTTTCTCTGAACTTTGTTCTTCTGATCAGCTGTTGATGTGTGTTCTGCCACTTGAACATGTGTGTATTTAATTGGAAACAATGCAGGGGTTAAGAGGCAGACTGGCCTGGCAAGTTGCTGCCGTTTGCCTGTCGTGACCTGCACCTGTCTGACCTCTAACAGCTTGGCACGTATTTCTTTTTTGTGTGAGTCGTCTATGCTTTGTTGCTGCTTTTGCAGTGAGGTCACCCTTTCAAAATAAACACAGGCACAATATAATATACCTTCAATAGTGCAGACATCACTTATTATTTTACCATTTACATAAAACTATTGTATTGAAAAATGTGTCAGAAAAATAGTCACGTACCAGTGTTTAAACGTGAATAGAGCAATTGGTGCAAGGTCTGATTAATTAAGCAGTGTTACTTGCTGACTAGGACAGAGGTTAGACTCAGATTTCTGCTTCTACAACATAACAGGGACACTGTTGTGGGCTGAATAGTGCCAGACAAGGTGTGTCCTTACAAGCAGGTGTGTCCTCAGACTATCAAGATGTTACCATGCAAAGTGCCTGGGGGGCCCGCTCACAACCTTTAAGTTCACAACTCACCATATTTGCCCATCTGTCTAAATTCAAAGTCTCGGCAAACACATTTTTAAGGCAATAAAACCTGCTTTTTGTGCCCCATATGCAAAACCTTGCGTGTGAACAATTAGCTTGAACAGCTGTGCTATGAGTTGACCATATCAGGCTTGTTCTGTTTGCTTGGCTCTTTTGTTACATAAATTAAAGAGCTGTAGTCGTGCTAACTTCAGTCCGATCAAATGATAAGAAAAGTTATTCACAGCTTTGTGAATCAAAGAGACTGACTAAAATTTCCACTTCAGCAGAAGATCAGAAACTTTAAGACTTTTGATAAAATACAGAGCTGAGACTGTACCTTATCTTGTTCTTCACCTTCCTGTTTAAGCTGTCTTTGTAAGTGAAGATATAAAAATAACATGCTGCACTGAGTACACAGTAAGACCAAGTTGCGAGTGAATATTGTGCCTATTCCCGGCAGGAAGTATTTTGAGTTTTAATAGGTCTTTTACCCTTTGAGCCTGAAAGAACGCCTGGCTGATTGACTGTGCAAACTAAGCCTGGATTCAGCCCGAGGCACCCACCAGTGCTGTCTTCACTTACTGACCACATGGACAACTGAACCCTTCTCTGTTCAGTTGAGCCAGGCAGTGAGCAGCACTGAGCAGAAGCTTTTAGCATCCGGCACTCTAAATGAATTCGGTGTTTTGTGGGTTGGCGAGCACTAATGTATGTTTACTCACCGTGTGTTCAAAGCATCTCCTTCCTTTTCTGCAGCGATTGGTCACAGGATTGCTATTGACATTTTGTTTGAAGCCAGTTTCTTTTTTAATCTCTCTCTTTTTCATTCTGAGCCACTGAGACTCACTTCCAATTATGCTGTAACACCCATGTGATTAAAGCAACCGTATTAGCAAATATACGCCTGATAGCAATGGATTACAGTCTTAAGATTCTCACTAACAAAGAAACCTTTTGGCTTGGGCAGGCCGTAAATGTATGCAGAGAAAGTTGGCAGATATAGTCAGGTTTTGTAGAACTTGACTTATGCTGAACTTACTGATGGCAAATGATGAAGCAGAATCATTTGTCATCTTTAGGGATATAACAATACATCCAGTTTATGAGACAAAACAAGACATGATATTGGGCTTAAAAGAGCAATATCTTCAAAATGTTGTCAAACTACGACTACCAATGGTTTGCCTTAACAAATGAACAGTGTTTTAAAGAGTCTATAATCAGTGCAGAATAATTCATTCTATATTTGACCAGACTATATATATGGATTTTGTGCTTGTCTAAGTTGGTCCTGTAGGTAAAACATAGTTAATATGAACTTTTTGTGTTATCACAATCTTAAAGTGGGTTTTAACCCTTCTCTGTTCAGTTGAGAAAATCCAGTTCAGGTTTGACCAAAGTATTTTAGATTTTGAATTGAAGATGATCAAATCCCGGGTAGACTCCTTGAAAACTTTTGCTGTAGGTTTTTACTCTTAGCAGTGATACAAAGTTAGAAAGTAGATGCTAATCTCAGTTTTGGTAGCACTGGTTACCTTCCTGATGTGGCTCATTCTCTTTGTAATGAAAAGTCAGCTTGTCCACATTTCTAGTTTAAGTTGAGAGTTGTTAGGCAGAGCTTTGCATCAAATATGGCTGCCACACATCAAAATCAAAAGTTGCAAGTCTAAACTTGGATCTCATGTAACTACTATCAAATATAGCATTTTACAACCTTTATTTGTGAGTGCGTTCTTTTACTGGTTGGATGCCTAAAACAGAGAGACGTACATTAGCCTTTTTAGGTTATACTTACATGATCTACATGCATTTGATATGCTTCAAAATCAAATGAAAGGTCTCAACATGGAATGAAGGACTGAAGGCAATCCACATTATGCTCTTTATCCACCTCTGGAGGTAGTCATGAATTCATAATCACTATAAACTGTGAGGGTTAACATGATATCATGGAACAAGTGCCATATAGTACAAAGCAATAGAGCCAGTAGCTGCAGCACCAGGAGTTTGAGGATCCACACACAGCAGTGACCTCATCATCCAGTGTCCATCTGTCGATTAGCAGAATCTGAAGCAGATAAGACATGCTGAGGTTGATACACAACAACTTGCCTGGTATCTAAAGTACTGTGTAGATTTTGAGAGTGGCATGAAGATTGAGACAACGAGCTCAGCACTAGAGAAAATTCTGCGCATTAGATGAATGCTGCATGTTTTAGGTCACACCCCACAAAAATCCACAAAAATGGCTGGATGATCTGAAAGCTTTTTTGTAGAACTATAATCCAAAAGGGTCTATTGTCATAACTCAGTTTTGCGATTAGTGATTAACAGCACAACAATTAGGAAATCTCACTGGTTTGTCAACTTGCTACTAGAATGAGGTTAAGTCAGACAACAACAAATACCCAAAATGCTGCCTCAAAAAAATTTGTTTTTACTTTTACTTTAATAACCAAGTGTTGTCAGCCAGCCCAATAATCAGGCTTTACTAGGCAACAACAGGCTTTCCATCCATCCATTCATTTTCTGTACATTCTTGTCCCTAATGGGGTCAGGAGGGTTGCTGGTGCCTATCTCCAGCTAACTTTCCGGGCGAGAGAAGGGGTCACTATGGACAGGTCGCCAGTCTGTCACAGGGCAACACAGAGACAGACAGTACGAACAACCATGTACACACACTCACACCTAGGGAGAATTTGGAGAGGACAATTAACCCGGCAGTCATGTTTTTGGACTGTGGGAGGAAGCCGGAGTACCCGCAGAGAATCCACGCATGCAAACTCCATGCAGATAGACCCTAGGCTGGGAATCGAACCCAGGACCTTCTTACTGCACCACTGTGCAACCCAACACAGTGGCGCTTTAGTAGTGAAAATAAAGAATTTCTCCCTTTCTTGCATCAGAATAGTCTCAAACATAAATATAGGTGTCGAGATTAATATACTTACCTTCTTCCCGGAGGCTTTAATACAAGCTTCCATTGATACTGCGGTTGCATAGTGCAAATCAAGACAGACTTCAATTAGAAAGGCAATATTGTGATGTCTTATTAATAAGATCTATATCAATGATCACCAGACCTGGAATGATATTTATACAAAGTTGCGCGGTACTGTTTGAGCTGTGATGGACCATTTTCCAGGTTTTATTGCAATATTTACATTTACTGACAAGTCCACGAAGCTTATAACTTATACATGAGGCACATATTTCCATCATGCACAAGTGGCAGCAAGGAGGGTGTGTGTGTGTGTGGAGGGTGGGGGGAATGTTCAGTCTCTTGTCCATCAACAATAATAATTGTGTGCAGGGCAGAAGAAGGAACTGAACCAACAATCATCTGACTAATGAAACATTTTTAATCAACAACAGAAGTGAATGTATGCCTATGATATCTGCACAAGTTCGCAGAAGCAGCTCATGTTTGATGGTATTTATATAAAAGAGGCTCTTTCAGCAAACATTGGCATTAGGAAAAGAGTGATGAATTCATACGAAGGACGAAGGGTAACTGACAGAATGAGGACAAGCTGAAGGAGTGAGGCTGCTGTTGACAGTAAACCCGCTGGACGACGGAGACTTGGCCTCGCCATTGTGGTGCTGTGGCCCAGGCATTGGGGCAAAGCACATATCAAATTACCATCAGCTTAACAACACTTCTCTGAGTGGGTGTATCTGAGTGTGTGTGCAAGCTCACCACATACACAAACACACACAGAAAAAAAACGTACGTGGACGTCAACATGCCTGCTGCCATGAAAAATGACCAGTACCATCAAACAGTGTGAGTCCAGAGGATATGCATCAGCTCCTCTCTTTCCGCTTTCCTCTCCCAGAGCCCACTGCTCATTAGAGACTCATTGTACTCGTCTGTCTCTGTGCTACAAAATGAGGTGATCAAGAAAAACACTCAGAGACAAGAAAAAAAAAGCTCCTTTGTTTGTTTTTGAGCACTGAAATCTTTAGGAGCCGAAACCTTAAAGCAGGTGTCTACATTTTTTTTATGCCTCTGATTTTTCTACTATGGAGAATAAACAAATAAAACACTCACTAACTGTAAGGTTGATTTCTACTTTGCTGCTATACCCTCACTCTTAGACCTTAACCCTACAGGTTGTGTCCCAAATCTTCCTGTAGAGAAGGGAAATTGATATTTAACTCCACTTCTCTACAGTCTAATTGTAATGCTTTGGAGGAATTTGACCATCCAAAATTTTGCATTACACCTGGTGTTATAAGCCTCAGAATCACCTGCTGGGCCACAGACACATTTCTGTGAATGTCTTGCATGGCCTGGGTGAGTTGCGGTGATTCCCATTGTTCTACTTTATTACAGTATTACTAATGTTTAACTGTGAAATATTTAGAGGTGAGTAAATTTCATCACTGCACTTATTGCACAGGTGGAATCCTGTTATTATACCATGTTGGAGTTTTATTTTATAATCATGTGGCTATTGAAGTGTCTAAAACATCTGAATGCATTGGTTTGGAAGCATGACACATTTTGGTAATGTAGTGGAAATTTGTTTACTTGATGTGAAACACTACAGTGAACATTTTTATCAATTTCTGTTGTTAACAGAGGCATCAGCATTCTAACAACGACAGATTTGTGATTCCATATTAAATTAAAAGAGGTATCTTTGCACCTTCTTATTTGCTATATAAAATTGTGAAAGTATAAACAGATCAATAAAAACTGAGAAAGCGTATAAAACGAGTAGCTAAAAACAGATTTCCATTAGTCGTGCCAAGTCTCACCATCAAAGACTGCAAATACTTTGTCTGCAATGCCATCAAAGCAGAAAATACACAAGTAGAAATCTTTTCAAGTGAAAATGAGGAGTTTTTGAATGATGGCATTCTGACATTAATGGTACAGCTAGAGGAGGGTTTTCCCATAGAAAACAATAATTAACTGCACAGATTGCAGCCTGTGGTTTTGTGTGCTGTACTGTTGTTAGAAAGTGGGAAAGGTTACAGTTAATGAACACAGACATACAGCTTCAAGTAGAAAAGCTGAATCCATTGATTTCTGCACTTACTCCAGCATGCACATCAAATAGATTTAGACAGATTTAGATTAGAGCCGCAGTGGGGACGGGGTCACATCTGATTGATACAGAAAGATTAGATGTGATCTGGCAGAGAATTAAGAACAAGAGACTGGAGTCTGATCAAACAAATCCATGTTCAATGAATGGCAACAGCTGCATGAACACGTGTTGTCAACAGAGACAGTGCCTAGACTTTCTTATCACAGTTGTGTTGTCTTCTTCACCCTTTGGCTCAACACCAAGACAGTTTGGAGCCGAAAAAGACAGACTACTTGTGGAGATATATGGCAAACTCTGAGGACTGATGGCTGCTGCTGCCAATGGAGAGAGAAAAAACAAACCAACACATTCTTTATGGGGTCATTTGGATGGACATCCCACTGACCCATGCTCTGCGCTGTCGTTTGTCATTCGGCACAATAAAATAACAGACAAATCTGTACAGAGACATGCACAAAGGAAAAAGGAGAATAAT
This sequence comes from Girardinus metallicus, assembly GCA_903067095.1. Classification (NCBI taxonomy): domain Eukaryota; kingdom Metazoa; phylum Chordata; class Actinopteri; order Cyprinodontiformes; family Poeciliidae; genus Girardinus; species Girardinus metallicus. The sequence continues at coordinate 6,616 of CAEGAE010065164.1, read as the reverse complement.
TAGAAGCAAACTATGTTCTGATAAGAAGATCACATGTAGTGTATCAAAGGCTTGGTATCAATTTAAGAGAAACATTTTTGCTACCTCATGGAAAGGTCATAGAGAGATTTAATAACATTGCATTCCTTTAAAAGTCAAAGTCAACAAGTTGCCTTGATGTTCCATTTCTAACAAAAGTAACATGCTTTGGTCACAATATCACTACGCAAAATATCTCATATTTCTGCAGACCAAATCGCATATCAATTCATAGAAAATCTGCACAACTTTCTCCATTTAATTAATGTAATTTAAATATTGTGTAGCACCTGTTCAGTGATGGAGAATGCCAAAAGCAGTACATTACATCTGAAGGGAAATTACTACGATAGGGCTATTTACAAACAATTTTTAAAATGAAGTCGCTCCTGTCTTATTTCAGTTTGAGTGTTGAAGTTAGCAACACAACACCTTAAATACGAAGCTTGCTTTATCACTACATTGAAAAAAATTAAAGAAAATAATCAGGATGGATCTTCACAAGTGGAAAGGTTAAACAAATTGTGGAGATTAAAACATTTTTGACTTTGGAAAGAGAGAAATGTTTCACTGCTGCAAATCTGTATTAGTCACTAAATTACTTTCTTTCAAACATAATTAGATCTAAGGCTAATATTGGTAGATATTGAAAAACTGACACTGCAAAAAAAAAAATGAGTCTAAAGCCTGAAAAGTATTATATTATGAATTATTGATAATTTGCTATAAATAAAGATCTTTGCTAGTCAGTAGCTTGTCTGAATTTAGGTTTAACGTGGTCCATTAAAGAATTTTGTCCACAAAGCATTTGGGTCAATTAGCAGTTATGTTTTTTAAGAACTGAAAATCAGATGAAGAGAGATTTGAAGCACATATTATTGTAGACACGGAATAAACAGGATGCGATTTTTGTCTGGGACCCCTGTCACAATTAGACACATTGTGCATTACAATGTATTCATGACATAGTATTTCTAAAAAAATATCTGTTTTATGCAGGCACTGTTTTATGTAGCAATTTTGAGACATTTATAACTTCATCTGACAATCTCTCACTTTAATGTCCTCTGAGACTTTACACAGAACTTTATAAAGACTTTATAAAGAGTCAAACCCGATTTTAACATATTTCCATATTGTCATATTCATTACCTTTACTTGATTAACTCACCAGCTTGGGAACATGAAGTTTGTAGTCGGCTGTCAAAAACTGTACAATCATTCAGTAACACAATCAAATGGGTTTTAGTTAACTATGCAATATGAAACCGTGGCTTGATGTCACCAGATTGTTTCATTAAACTTCAGTTGTAGTTTTTCTTTTCTTAATCTGTTTCCAACAAATTGCAGAAAACTGAATTATGTCTAACTAGACACATTTTCTCATTGTTTTTTGTGAACTGGTCCCAAAGGAATTGTTGCCAGATTAATAATATAAGATCTAGTTGTCTCTAAGAGTTAATAGTTTTTTCTCAAAAAGTAAAAAAAAAGAAAAGGAAAATGCAAGAAATATAAGAAATGCCACAAAGTTCTTTGTCTAGTAGCACAGAGGATGACATTTGCACATTTTCAGTGACAGACAGAATTTATTACTGAAAATATTTCATTAACACAGACAGTTAGGAAATTCCACCAGAAATTAGAAAGTAAGACATTTACTTTCTAATTGGAAATAATAAACATAATCTATGTGTAATGATTCCAGGTTAAAAAAAAAGCTACCATTAGTTGTTTCAGTTCTGCCAAAACAGTTCAAAAATGTTCAAACTGTATTAGTCAGGCATTCTGGCACATTTGAGCTCTTAACAGGTTTCTATGTCCCGATTTGTGCAGCTGTTGTTGAACTTTCTCCAGAAAGTCTTTGAAAGACATGTTAAGTTCCACTCGGATGGCTGCTTTGTGGTCAGTTACAGATAAGGTACATTATGCAGACTGTGTTGCTCACATTTCCCAGACATGGTGCATGTTGTTTATGATTACAGACATTTGAAATCATCCCTTATCTCAGTCACAGTGGATCAATACAGCCCCCGCTGCTGGGCGCATTTCATTTCTCCCACGGTATAAACCTTACGCATCCTCTGAAAGATTGCCTGCTCAAACCGATAAGTCAGTACATTGGACTGGCTGTAGTCTCAATGACATTTTCTTTCTATTTGGATAGCTCCACTGGGCAAAATCTAAGCGGTCTGCCGGTTCTGACTGGTAAATCACAAGAAGGGCAGGAATCACTGAGGGTACTTTTGATCACAGATCACTGACATGATAATCTGTTTCTGCATATAGATCAGAGGCAATGGGGAGGAAATTAAAGTCTCGCTGGTTTTACAACATATGCTATTACTGATTACTGTTTAACAAAGCTTGCACATTCAGTTGCAGAAGGCAGGCCACTGAGGTAGGAGGGAGAAAGCGAGGGGAAGAATGAAGACAGAAAAAGCAAAAAGGAAGAGGAGGGATATAGAGAAATATGGGTCAGACAGAGAAAGACAGTGAGAGCTCAATGTAAATGAGAACATGTAAACATGTACAGGCTAATCTCATTATCCCCCCTCCATCCTCCTGGGCCTGTGATCAGATGCCTGATTAAAGCAGGAGATGAAAGAAGAGAGGTAGAGGATGGAGATGGAGGTAAGAGGGAGGGAAAGGAAATATAGGACGCCAGAGGTAGTTGATAGTCAAATTGAGAGGAAATAAGTAGCAATTGAGAAACAATGTGCAAGAAAATTCAGTGTATAATACCTGTTATCTGAGCAATTAATTTATGTGAGCAAAGGCACCGTAATGCACTGAAGGAGCAATAAGTTAAAATAAGCAGAAGTTTAAGCCTACTGTAGAGATGGCATTACCTACAGAAGGTAATGCCATCTCTAGGTTACAACTTAATATTTATAATCATAAACAGAAGGTATTGAAATGTATGCATGTAATTATATAATTCTTTAGATTGGAAGTTCAATAGGCTGCAAAATCTATAAGAAAAGTGACGCCAATAAAAGGATATGAAAACTAAAATAAGGCTCATTAATCTCCATTGGCTGAATGCATCTCTCATTTTTTTAGTCTCACATTTCCTGGTTTAGGAGTAAAAGGTTTGTACATTTTCCTTCTTTCTTAACTCTTCAGTTGTGTTCTGCTTACGTGAACCAGGTTCCATGTTTACTGGATGAAAAACATGACAAAAAATAGAGTTTTTAGTTTGAGATTGGCTTGGCTTCGTTTTATGGTACTTCTGCAAGAGCATGTCGAACAACATATTGCTGAAAGCGCTCAATAGATCCATGTGTGCAGATATTAATAAAATTGTGTTCAGGTCAGCTGGACTCGAGGGCAATAAAAGTGTGGGAGTTGTAAGGGAGACCATGGTTTGGCAAAAGCAAAGCTAAATGGCTTGCTGTTGTGAGCTATAACTGTTTATAAGGATTCATGTTACACAGATTTATGATACCTACAGGAAAGACAAATTTTAATGTATTTATTTGAATTACATGTGGTAGAAACCTAATTGTAAAGTGGAATCAATATGAGTCATGCTTTTAATTTTTTCCCGAATGAAAATGTGAAGAGTGAAACATGTCAATGCTCTACATGTGTACCTTTCAATGCACGTATAGTGAATCACCATTTGGCCTGTATACATCTTGAAACAAGGTTTGTTTTTTCCAAGTTCCTCTGTGCAAAGTGGCGTAGGCTCTGCTGGTATGAATGGAGAGCTCCTGGAACCTTATCGGAAAATTTTCACAATGGGTGAAGGATGAGTTTTGACTGCTGGAATGAGAATCAGCTTCTTACACGTTTTCTTCCAGGACTGCCTGTTATTTAGCTCCATCCATGTTCCCATCAACTTCCTCTAGATGTCCTAATCCTGCTGAGGAAAACATTCCCACAGCATGATGCTGCCATCACCATGTTTCACAGTGGAAAAGGTGTGTGCTATGATGGGTGGAAATTCCATATTGGCCTCATTTGATTGTAGCACCTTGCTACAGATGTTTACCATGCACTCTTCTGTTGACTAGATACTCGTTATGAGTATGTGACTTCCTGATCATTTACACCAGATTATTTGGAACTTTCAAAGTAAAGAGAACTGAGTACAAATGTTGGCTACACTTCTGACTTTCACTTATAAGAGAAAATAAACCATGTATGCTCCCCATTAGATGCTGAAAAACACAAGAAAAATGCATCTCAGAAAAATTGCACCTCCCTCAGGCAGCAGTTTGTTTATACCTATGGTACATATACTTTGCACACTGCAAAACAGAGGGAAAGAGTGAACTGGGTTAATGATTGCTGGCATGAACGAATAGCTCTGCTTCTCTTTCTTTTCTCTCTCTTGAAGACAGCGACTGAGTTGGAGAAGATGCAAGTTGTTTTCTGTTAACGCAGCAGCTGGTAGACAGATATGTTTCAGTTCTGACAGAAAGATATTTCTTTTTAATACGCAAGAAAGCTGACAGCCAAATTAAACCAAGTTTTACAGGTAGTGCAGTGCCATTTCACACTTGACATATTTCCCGCTGCTGTTAGACCAGACAGCATGAAATAGGTACTAAAGGTGTAGTCATAACACTGCCTGTGGCTGCCTCTATTAGAGGACTGTTAACATGCTGTTACAATAACAGTAACAGGAAATAAAAGCCACAATCCAGGTAAAGGAAAAAAAAATATCTTAAATATTTTTCCTGTGGACTGTTCAACTTTTTTTCATTACACTTCGAATTTTTTGACGTCACTGACTTTTATTTAAAAAAAAACAAAAAAAAAAACATTGATTGCCCAATCCATCCTATCCTTTTCTGTTCTTTGATTATTCTGGTTTCTTGTCTTCACAGTTTATCGTCACCTCATCTCAAGTCCCCCTCTCTACTTCCACATCGCGTGTCCCGTCCCCCCCTCTCTGCTCAGTCAGAGCAACAGCAGAGCTCTTCATCAGGCAGATGTCAGGCATCTGTCACAGTCCAGGCCAGTCTTGGCATGATTGATTTTTGGCCCACCTGCGTCTCTCGTAATGACCAACTGTCGATTGTTTTACTGCCTGCCCTCTCTATATTCTGCGTCTGCAGCATCTAGGAGTTAAATCTCTTAGCTCAGACCTACAGTGCATTATTCCGCTTGTCTTCCAATAAAATTTATGTGGGTATAATCGAGAACCTTCTCGTCTCCTCTGCAATCTCTGCTGAGATTACCTTCGTGTATGGATGTTTAAGGGCAGCAAATAATTTTAAACAAGTGCACATTTCTTTTGTAATAAAGATGTTCAAGGATTTGAGTCTACTTGGAAAAAGAAGCTGACATCTCAGTTTTTCAGAAGATTTTAAACCAACTGAGAATCTGCACTCTCAAAATGAAAAGATATAAAAGTACTGACATGATATGTTTCCTGAGTGGTAAGATTATTTCATTTTCAGCTGAAAGATTTGTGCTTTCTATCGATCATGAAAAGGCAAAATCAGAGCTTATCCCAAATCAACTAATAAATAAATGGAGACAGAATGCTTTATTACAAAAACATAAAGCGTATCGACTGCGTCCACAGAGATGTTGTGATCAGATTTCCGTCTAATTAGAAGGACCAACAGAAGGTGATAAAGTTCTCAGGTTCATTAAGTCGTAGATCGAGATAATTTGTAATAATATTTATTTTCCAGTGTTGTGTTTTGATGTCTTCTTGTATTCTCAAGAAAATAAGCAAATGTTACATGAATGCTTTATTTATTTTTCATGACAGGTTTTTAATAGCGATGCATTGAGAAATTGGCTGGTGATTTGATATGGTTGATCAGCCAGAATCTGTCGCAAATGTCAAAGTCCAATATTTATCCAATCAGTAAATGCACAATTAATTACTGTGCAAAAAATATTACTCAAAGTAAATTGCTTTCTATATAAAGGAGGACTTTAAAAAACCAAACGAGTTAGCCATGAGATAAAAGTCTACTTAAAAAGAAAACATATTTTTAAACATGCCAAGATGTCGAAAGCAATAATTACAGCAGATAGTGAGGAGAATCACAAAGTTACTCTCTCTGTTAGCAATTCAGGTTTTAAACCAAACCTTTCTGGATATCAATGGAACATGTTTAAATCTAAAATGTTGGAAACCATTTGGAAATCTCAGACTTGTATTTAGGATTTACATTCTCTAGGGCAGTGGTTCCCAAACTTTTTCTCCTGGGCCCCCTCCTATGGATTACAAATAGGGAGAGTTAGACTGTGGCTGTCTGGTTGAATGTGTGACGGGGGTGGGGGGTGGGGGGTGGGATGGACTTCTTGTCATATGATGCGTGCATAACTCCCTGTTAGACTCTTCCATCAAACACCTTCCACCCACCCTCAGCGCACACAGCGTTCATCGTTGTTTTTTCATTCATCCATACTGCTTCCCGTGGCCCCCCTGCAATAGCACGGGGGGGGGGGACCTCTGCTCTAGGGAATACACACACACTTCCATGCCAACTGTGTAACTTTGTTTTAAAATATGAGCATCTTGTCAATCAGGGACTGCCGTGTCACAAACAAGGTGCACCTCTGATCCTTCTATAAATAACTATTGACAGCTCCTGGCCATATATATATATATATATATATATAC
>CAEGAE010065160.1:0-22595 GCA_903067095.1 Girardinus metallicus | reverse complement strand
TTGGGGTACCAGAGTTATATCGAACCCAAGCACCCTCCATTTTAGTTTTCCTACATAGAATGGCTAGAGGTGCTACATATGAAACATCTTAAGTTAATCATTTCAGGGTGTAAAGGGAAACTGCATACTTGCTGTAATTTCTTCATCGCATCATTGACATCTACTGACATGCAACTTCTGAAATGTGGCGAGTCAAAGCAAGAAGGGTCTAACATGTCTGGTACGATTTGTTGCATAACGTGTGTGCCTTGATAACAGTAGGATGTAAACAGAGTTGGGTAATATTGATTTTTTTTATGTCAGCCGCCCTTTGTACAAACCACTCAGGATGCGGTTTTGGAACGGTTAAACTGCAAATCTTTTAATCTTCACAGTCTCAGCACATTCTGACATATCTTCAAGGCCAAACCAGTGGAGTAGATTCAGCTGAAATTGCTCTTGTGAGTCAGAATTTCTTAACCTCTAAACTGTCTTCTCCAGTTGTTGTTTCCTGATTTTCTTTAAATGTTTATCATCTGGACAGAGACTTCAGAGGGCCGGGGTAACAATTGATCATGAAGCTGTCCAGGGTATTGCCAGATTTCTTCTGTTGACATTCAGGTAGTATTTATTCATGTGTTTTTTTTTTTTTCTCACTGGATGCAGAGTGCTAATTTGGTCTTTATTTAGCAAATCAAAATGTCAAATCATACACAGAGGAGCACATCAGTCTGCTATGGGATGAAACATGAGTGGTTTATATCTTCAGGTCAGCTGGAAAGAACAACTTCTCTGCAGACGAACTTGTGTCCAAACTGGAGGAAGGCAGCAGCAAATGGTCCAAAGCTTCTCTTCAGATTTTGCACACATTGTGGAGTGAACATGGTGCCTCGGTCCGTGCTCAGCAGGAAGTGCAGTCCATGCTGAGCATCGGTCAGGTACGCACAAAATTAAGAGCATTTCCATCGAAAGAACTGTTTACATTTGGTCACAATCCAAACACAAACTCCAATCTTTCTTATTGGGATTCTATGTACTAAATGTGTATAAATTCAGCATTTCAAATCACAGACCCATTCAGTAAATTAGAACATTATTGAACATCCCATTTGTTTTGGGAACTTTATCATAAATCAAACAGATTATATAGATTAATTACACATTAATATTTTGTAAAACTATCTTTGGTTCTTCTCACGTTGTGTAAAAAAAAAAAATCTTCTCTCTACTCTTTCGTAAACACCACATTTGTGAGTGTATCTAAAGGTCGTGTCCACAAATTGTTCCACCCAAGCTGTAGATCTTTGCAGCTCCCTCACATATACCAAGGGTCTCTTGGCTGCTTCTCTGATTATTTCTTACCTCGCCTGGCCTATCAGTGAAGTTGGACAACCATGCATCGCTTCTTCCATTTTCAGGATCATGCACTTCTTTGTCTATCATGTAAAAGCCCAAATAAAACAAACAGAACTTTGTGGTTCACTGTGACAATTTGAGATCAAGCTTAAGCTAAAGGGTATGAATACGTATCCAAGTGTGTCCTGATAATCAGTATAGATTTAATTTGTGTGTACGCTGTAGCTTGTGGACATGCAGTGGAAGTTGGGGATGGCGGTGAGTTCAGAAACATGCCGGTCTCTAAACTCCCCGTACGTGTCTCTGCTGCTGAAGATCGTCGAGCCCTCTGGACAGATCTGCCAGAGGGCTTTCGAGATGACCATTCCACAGTTCCAGGTTGGCGTTAGTCGACATTGATCTCACTTTGATCTGTATTAATTCTAACTGAATTATTCAGACACTGATGATATTTTCTTCTTTTTTGCTTTTGCCTCTTAAGAATTTTCACAAGCAGTTCAAGGAGATGGCAACGATTATGGAGACTGTATGATGGCGAGAAAGCCAAAGTTTGCGGTTAGTACCAGTTTATATAAAAGTGAAAGAAGGAGCAGCTTAACAGCCTTGTTTTTTTTTTTTTCTTGCCGGGTGTCTTAAAATGTTGATGTGACTTACTATAAATGTCAGCTCTCAGCTTGTCTCTCTGCAGATTGAATAAGTTCTTGTGTGACGCATTTGAAGCCCTTTAAGATAACAGCTGAAAAAAGGCAGCTTTTAGGGTTATGTAACTTATCCTATTGCTTCTTCTGCAAAACACTGAGTGGTTTGCTTAGTTTTGCAACATCTGTTATGTGTCCATAATGTAACTGGTTTATGACTAATATATTTTTATTTGTGCACTCCAGCCATAAATATCCATTTTTGTATTTCTATTAAAGTTAAATGACTATTACGTCATTTATGTAGGCTTTTTCTGTCAGTTTTAATGCCTTCATTGAAATGCTGTATGTAACCCATTATGCACTTTACAAATAATAAAGTGGTTGTTCCATTTAGTTTTTACATGTATTTTTTTATTCTACTGCATTTTCCTAATATTGGCAAAAGTTGTGATTTTTTTTTAATTATATTTTTCTCTTTAAAAAGAAATACATTTCCCTGTTTGGAAATAGTTTTAACTGCCTTCATTTTCTAATAGAATAGAAATATCCATTATTGTCCAATAATGGGGGAATTCAGTTTCGTGGTTAAATGTGAACCTGGAAATTTTCTTTACGTTTAAAAAAAAATAATAATTTAATGGTTCTTGTTAAATGTGGGTACCACATAGTATTTTAAAAACTAATATTTGTAGCTATTAAAATAATTTGTTGTGTGCCCAAACATTCAGAACAGAGAAATTTCCCTGAGTCCCTGTATTGGGGATGCTGGCAGGGAAGAATGTATTTTTACTTTATATTCCATGTTGTGGAAAAAAAAACAAACAAAACAGTAGCCAACTCAGACCAGAAGTCATGCTTTCTTTCCCCAATTATTTCAAACAATTGTAAATATAACAATTTAATGTTTAAGAAATTACAAAAATAAAAAAACAGTTTAACAAAGCAGACGGAAAATAACGACTCGGCATATTAAATTTGAATCAGAAACGTGCAAGTTTGTCAATTTTAGACGGACTTTTATTTTTAAATATTCCAATAACAAAGCAAAACAAAAGCGCTAATTTGGGGAGAAATAACTTAGAAGCTTTCGTATTGGCATTTCAGATGTTCTATTTCTCTACTTTGCTTTATATAAGACTTTTAAAGGTCTTTAAAAGTCGGAAAAAGTCAAAGCGTATTCAGTGTCGACGTCATCACTTCACAAGTCACGTGACGTAAGTCGCCATTTTGGATATCCATTGGATACCTTTTCTGTTGTTTAACGACACGCGCGGAAAGATAAAGAACAAGTCTTAGGAAGACGAAATGGCTTGTTGTGTCGCTGTCGGTTGCTCTAATCGGTCAGACAGAAAAGACTTGTCATTTTACCGCTTTCCTAAAGACCCAGAGAGGAGGACTTTGTGGGTGCAAGCTGTGTGCCGCCGAAACTGGAATCCCACCGACTACTCCAGAATATGCAGTAAACATTTCATCTCGGGTAAATATACCGGTCTATGTGTATATTATTATGATACTGATGGGTTGATTTAGTTAACTTGCTTGCTTATAATTTTCTCTATACATTGCTGTCACTAACCGCCTGGGTTACGAGTGTTGTGTCGAGTCTGGTTCCGCCGTCTAGTTGCCTCCGCACCAGTTCTGCACTGCTCTCATTCCATGGCGCCTCTGCACCGCGTTTTATGCTCATGGGCGGTAACCTCACGTTGTACACTCTACACTATGTTATCTATAGGAATATTTTAACAAGTGTTCTTGCCATCAAATGTCAATACAATATTGTACAATACTTCTTGAATTATTGATCAGTTTCACGTTCAAAACTCACACTTAATATCTTCCGTTACACATTTTAATGTGTTATGTTTAAAATATTATTATACTAAAATTTCTGCAGGTTTTTTTTTATTTTTATTAATAGCACATAAAGCACATATGTTTTAATGCTGACACACTTCTGCAGCAGCATCTGTAAGTATTCAAGTTAATTATTAATAATGTAATATTTTGCAAATCAAGTCCTATTTGTCTTTTGATGTGCCTTCATTAACATTAGTCCATTTGTGTTGGGATCAGAGGTGTGGGATCAGACTATATCAGTTTTATATTTGATCTAAAATATTTAGATAATTTATATCAAAAATAGTCTTTATTTTTGATATAAATAGTTGTTTTGATTTAAAGACAAAACAACTATTTTGTCTTTAAATCTGTAAAATGTGTATTTGATATAAAGACTAGTGTGTCTTTTTATCAAAATAGTCTATAAGTGCACCAAAGATATAAGTAATTTCTCAGCCAATTCAAAAAGTAGGTCAAGCTGTAGATTTGATTTCACTTTCAGTTTGAAGCCTTCACCAACCCAAGTTGAGGGACTCAGCTGACAAACAGCATAATGTAGCATGAGAATAGGTAATATTTAGTCATCGCTGTTATATGAATTGACTTTGTTTAGCACTAACTCTTTGATGATGCTAAATATGTCAGTGACACACTTACAGCAGGCAATAAAACATGTTCAATAAAACATTGGGAGCAGGATGCATTTGGTTATCAAATTGTGTATGCTGCAGAGACTAACATGTGGGAATGTGATGCGGGGGGCTTTACTTTCTCACAGCACTTTATCTTTCTATGCCATTAAAATGAAAGATAGATACAGGAATAGTATGACAGGAGTATAACTCTCTTTCATCCGACAGCTCAAAGAGATGCAGTCAGAGAAATACCGAGAATTTTAGAGAAAAAAATACTAAGAAAAAACAATTGTAAGTTGTAAAGTAATACACTCCCAAACTTTGCAATGTAACTTCCCCAAACTGTAGATTTTGCTTTTCCAGTCCCAGATCTCTCTGGGACTGGACCAAAACAGTGGGACAGCGGATGGGGTTAAGATAAAGACCTTGTTAAATTATTAAGCAATGGCTTCATTTTTTACTATTTACATCATTTAACATAGTGACTCACATAAAACTGTGGTGTTTTTATAATTTATTAAAACCAATGCCTCCAAAAACTGGCCAATAATCTTATTTTATGGTAATCCGAAAAAACCCTTGCTGAGATGTTTAAAAAACTTAAGCATTTTGGAGTTTGCTCAGTATGGATAATTCGTTGTATAGATTTGCTTGAATGCACTTAATACATCGTTGTAAATATGTAGAACCACAGCTAGTGGGTAAACATGTCTTTGCAGGGAAACCCGGTTCGACACAACAAATGAAAAATTGGGATCTTGTAAATTCTTAAGGTTTGTTGCATGCAAACCTCAAACCCTGATAATTCTGATTAGTGGTATTTTAACTGAATGAGCAGACTGGACGATACTTTTGATTGTGTCTACAAATGCTTAATTCCTGCCATCACTTGCAGGACAAAAAAGCAACAACCCTCTGTCTCCGGATTATGTACCCTCTCTTTTTGCGCATACCCCGATCACTGAAAGAAGGGCCAAGAAAAGAGAAGCAGGGGACAGCGAGGAACCTACGAAGAGGAGTCGCACCAAATCTAATCAGGTATGGAAAATGCATCATATATAAAAGTTTGATTTAAAATCATCGCTATAAGTTATAAAAATGTCTAAATGCTGGTGTTGCATTTCAGACTGAAATAATAAGTGCTGCAACTGCACTGCTGGATCTCTCTGGGACTGGACCAAACAGTGGGACAGCGGATGACAATGATCAGGGGGAAGACGTTGACCTGTACGAAGAAGAGGTTGGTCAAGCAGATCTGCCTGGGGAAGAGGAAGAAGAAACGGGTGTGGAAGCTCAGACTGACATGAGCGGTGCAGATATCGACGCTTTGTCATCCGCAGTTCAAAAGTTGACTTCAGAAAAAGAACTGCTGACTGATCAGCTAAAGATCATGGACCTCTCTGAGGAATCGTTTAAAGATAATGATGAAAAAACGAAGGTTTACACAGGCTTACCGACATTTGTCTCATTAATGACCGTCATGGATTTGATCATGCCTTGTTTACGGAAACCAAACTCGGCCTTATCGCCATTTCACAAATGCTTATTGACATTAATGAAGCTAAGACTTAATGTCAGTATGCTATATCTATCCTATGTTTTCAGGGTTCACTACAGCACAGTTGCAAAAACATTTTCTGACGTGATCACCTTTTTAAATATCAAATTAGTTCCTTCTACTGTATTTTGGCCAGAAAGAAATCTGGTAAGAAGTACAATGCCCCAACTTTTTAAAGCTACGTATCCTGATTGTGTTTCAATGCTGGACTGTTTTGAGGTATTAACCGAAGGACCTTCGTACCTTGAAACCAAAACCATAAACAGTTCACATTATAAAAGTCACAATACAATGAAGTATTTAATTTCAGTAACGCCACAAGGTTTCATTAATTTTATATCCAAAGGATGGGCTGGCCGTACGTCCGATCGGCTGGTAACAGAGAGCTGTGGCTACCTGAACAATCTTGCTCCAGGAGATGCTGTTCTTGCAAACAAAGGGTTTAATATTGAAGATATTGTTGCACTACGTGGCGCGAAGTTGATAGTTCCTGTCATCACAAAAGGTGTCAAACAGCTGCCGCATGGGGAAATCACAGAAGGTAAAAAACTTTTATCAGTCAGAATAAATATGGACCGTGCACTGGGCAACCTAAAGCAAAAATACCCAATTTTACAGAGCACTTTTCCTATCAAGTTCTTACTCACGGATCAAGCAATAAAGATGTCAACGCTTGATAAAATTATGAGAGTCACTTGTGGTCTCTGCAATATATGTGACTCTGTGATGCCATGTAATTAGATTGACCCTAGAAACTCCTCCACTTAGTTTTCCTAGCTGGTACTTGGCAAAGGATACTTTAGGTATGCCACATCTCAATGATCCCTGCATCACAGTGATGTGAACATACCCGTCAAGTTTTGGACTTGAGAAGACGGGAAATGTCGCCGTCCGAGACTAATTACGTAGACTGATTTAGGAGCGTATTATTATTTATGGGAAAATAATACAGGAGCATGGCAGGAAAGGGGAATAAAAACGCTAGTTTCTTGGCCATAACGGGAGACTTGACAGGTGTGGATGTGAACATATTCATACACCTTGAATTTTTTCACTTTTGAATCAAGCTGGAACCACAAATAGTGATTTATGTCACAGTTATTTTTTTCTTTCCTTTGTACTGAGGCGACAATGGATCAGGAGGTAGGAGTTTGGTTGTAACCGACGGGATGCAGGTTCTAATCCCTGCTCCATTTGTCACGGCCATCTTCTGTAGCCACAACGTAGCTCACCGCCATCAGTGAATGACTGAATGTTGTGTAGAGCGTTTTGTGGTCTTCTGGATTAGATAAAGTGCTATACAGTTATGAGTCATTTACCATTCAGTCTTTGGAGCTTGCACTGTGCTCCGGTCGCAGCCAATAGAGATGGGATATCGTAAGCAGCTGGTCGTTGTGGAAACAGATCTCCTGCTCATGCTGCTCTTCACATCATAGAATAATATCATCATAATTTTTCTCACTTGTTTTCTGCTTTACCCTCTTTCTCACCATTCCAGGTTATTATTTAGGTCTATTCCTGATTGAGGCTCATATTTTAAAAACTTGTGCCTGTTTTATCCCAGGGTTGTTTACAGTAAATGCCTCATTCTGCTTGAAAGCAAACATAGTCGCTTTTTTATCAGCTGGATCATCCGTATTTGCCAAACTTGTACAATTTGCTCCTCACTTAGGAATCAGAGTCAGCGTTATTGGCCAGGACTATGTGCAGACACAAGTAATTTGTATTTTTTGAAGGATATATTATATTCCACTGAGGCCTGAACATTTTAATGATATAAGACATTATGTCTGTTTACTTGGAATTATTTTACTTTCTTTAACTTTATTAATGTGAGCTTAGCGCTTCGGTGCTGTATTAAAAACGTAGAATTTTCCAATTTTTTCATGTATGCGAATAAACTGTATTTTTAACATTCTTTTGTTTTCTTTTTTTAACAGTTGCAGGCCTATTGCTCTGTCAGTGGATCATCTTAATTGAGCACTGCTTCCGTAAATATAAATCTTATTTGTATTTGATCTCAGCTTCATTGCTTTGAGAAGTTAAACGTTTTATTGTCTTAGCGGAAATTTAAAAAATTAGTTAATTTTACCTATTGCTCAATGTTCTATATTTAAACCATATTTAGGTTTTGGAGCCGTATTTAATCAGAGTAGGAAGGTTTTCCAAACAATTGGACATTCAGAGCTCAGTAGTGACAGCGTTTGAGTGCAGGCCCCTAATCTATGCAGCTACAACAGGGCTGAGAAGACCCTTGATCGTTTTTAATTGAGTGATGTAAAGCAACAATTCCTCTCTGAACTTTGCTCTAGTTTAGTTTTGACTGTTCAAAGCTAGACAGTCAGTAGTATTTTTTTATTTTACTGATAAAAGTTAAATTTTATATGTGAATATGTGCGCTGGACATTATTGCCAACTCAAAAATGTGCAGACTTGAGCGGAATGCCTCTTCTGTTTTAATAAATTAGTATTTTAAAGCTATGCTCCTATCTAGCACTGTTATTTTAATTTTTATTAAAATTCTAAAAAGGGAACCTTATTATTTCTTCTAGACATCAATAAAATGCAAGCCAAGATTTTTAGTTGTTTGGACCGTTAGTGCTTGATAAGTGATAGCTAAGATACACAGGAGAGCTCTGTGTGGGGGGGGGGTGTCTAGTCTGCAGGGCCCTACTAGCTGACTGATGAGGTTATATATGGCAAAGGTACTATTTTGGGATAGGTGGAGTTCTAGGAATTATGTAGTCTGGCAGATGGGAACTTCCTGCTACGTAAAGCAGCTATGTAATACTATGATTCAGCAGGGGTAGCTTGTAAACAGTAATCCTGTTTACAAGCTCATACTCAATACTCATAGGCCTTAAACATGGCTTTCATTAAAAACTATCCTCAGGAATTACAACCAACGGGAGCCCAGAGGAGCTGTGCTACAGAGGCTGCAAACATTCCTCATATTGCCATGGGAAACACTTTCCATTTAACAGCTTCTGTTTTGTTGGAGAAAAGGCGGAGCTCTGTCCTGTCATTTGGTTCTAAGGCAAGGTATTTTATAATTTAACACCAAAAAATGTTCAACTTTCTAAAATGTTAAAAAAGCAAGACAGATAACATAAATTTTCTCGTTTTGAATTATGATATTAATCATTGGTACTATATGATTTTATTTTTGAAATCTAAAACTTAATTAAAATATTGTATTTAAATAGAAATGTCATTAAGGGCATCCTGTCGTAAGCAACTAAACAGCATTTTCATTTATCAGCTGGATCATCCATATTTGCCAAACTTGGACAATTTGCTCCTTTTTATGCATTTGGAACAATAACAAGAAGCAGTTTATTTCAGAATACAAAAAGTAAATACAAGTGTATTGGCTGCCACGTCAGAATAGGTTGGACTCATCGACCACAAGGAGAAGACCAAAATCCTTAAGATCAACTCTAATAACAACCTATGGAGGACGCACAATCTTTCATCTAGCTGGACAGCATCATATGTAAACAGACTGAAACTGATTAGACTAGCCTTTAGGGAGAGTACAGATTGCAGAGAATAATAAAAGCTAAACTCGCACTACAATCTTTGCCTCATTTGGTTGCATCCCTAAGGTGTGCTAAGTGACGTCCAGCGCTGGACGGTGAATGTCACTCTGTATCTGTTCCATTAGTATGATATACATGGCTTGTAACATTTGATCATTTTTCTGCACTAAAGCCTGTTTTTATATATAACCAAATCTCATTATCTCTCAAGGTAATTTACACTGAGTGGTTCTGGTCGGGTCTTGAGACTGGTAAACAAACCTGGGTGCTGCACAGAGACAAAAATGAATGAACTCCAAGAGCATCCAAAGAGCTGACTGTTCATTTCCAAAGTGAAACCTGGAAGACGAAAACAAAACCTCAAATAGAACAACCTCGACACATCAGGAATTACAAATTGAAGAGGTACTGGCAAATATGGAGGGGATACTAATAAAAAATAAAATTACGAGACTAAACTCTGTGTTTCGGGAATTAAGTTGTACAAGAATAAAGTTATATTTTGTGAATATAATATCACAATATATCAATATCATGAGAATAAAGTCACAATATTGCGAGAATGAAAATGAAATAATGCAAAAAGTCATTATAGCACGAGAAAAAAAGTCATATTTTGAGAAAAAGTCATAACTTTACGAAAAATAAAGCAGATATGACTATTCTCGTACAACATTATTCTAGTAATATTATGACTTTATTATTTTTTTTACATTTTCTTAGAGTGGCCCTAATTTGACCTTAAAAAAAGTTAGTTTGGTGACCTTTTGAATATATGTTACAATGGTCTGCCATACACCCACCCGCTTCCCCAGCACATGGGATGGCTGGGAGGTGCTTCAGCGCGCACAGCCGCTCCGCCTCCAAGGCGTTTGGGAAGAAAGGATCACAATCAAGGGACTGTTCTTGAAGACGATTTGCCAGCATCAATATATTGATCGGATGCACGGGATTGATACAACCTCACAAGTCCACGCGCTGTGGGATTTCAGGGTCTAGATGGTGTGAATGCGCCGCGATCCGGGCACTCTGGAGGGACGTTCAGCGCGTCAGAAAATCAAGTTCTACCAAACGCCTTGTGTTTACACAGGAACCATCCAAAGCCACGTTTTAGCAGGCAATCTTCAGCGAAGTGTAGCACACAGTGCAGAAAACTTTTAGCTGTTTATCCCAACAGAGGAGTGGAGCAGTGATTCAGACTGCACGTATGCGATTACTTTAAATCCCTTGAGGAAAAAAAGAAAAAAGAAAAACAGTGCATCGGATAAACTTTTGACAATTGGATAACATGGAGAATTGCAGCTGATCGAGCACATGTTGTGCATGTAGCAGAGCCCCGCTGTTGTTGCAAGAGCATAGAGTGTGGATGTGAACATGGAAATTGCTACAAAGTAAACCCAACGACGTTTGGACTGGGGTTGCAGGGAATGGTCCATCGGGGATATTTTGGAAAGTGTTTTTAGTTCCCCGTCGCTGTCTCGCTAGTTTTGTACGGAAGAGTCTGCTAGGTCGACATGGAGAGCCAGGAGGAGAAGGAGAGCAGGACGGACAAGCGCTTCGCCCTGACTTACATCGGCTGGTGCTCGCTGGACAGGCGGACCACTCTGCCCATGCTGCCGTGGCTGGTGGCCGAGATCCGCAGGAGGAGCGAGAGGGGCGACTGCGGCCCCGTCATGCAGCCCAGAGAAGTTCAGCTGCTGCTCAACCCCCCCTTCGTCCGCTGCGTCCCCTCCAACAGCAGCAACTCGTCGGTCTTCATCTTCGAGCACAAAGCTCAGCTGATCTCGCGCTTCATCCACAACAGCAATGACCTCACTTGTTTTTCCTATCTGCTGCGGGGCCAGCCGGACAACCCGGAGTCCGAGATGTCCTGTCACGTCTTCAAGGCCTGCGACCCGAACCAGGTAGGCGTGCTGAAGTTTAGGCACACAAGCCAGTGGCGATCCTTGCACGAAAGACGCCCTGGGCGAGCCACTCCATATGCAACCTCCATTTTCATCCTTTGGTGGTTAAATAGAACTAATTTAGACATGAGTCAATGGCCTCATCCATCCATCCATCTTCTATACACCCTTGTCCCTAGTGGGGTCGGAAGGGGTGTGTTCCAGTAATACATAAATATTTAGTCTATGTGTACACCTATGAGTTAGTTTATTCTTGTAATCAGGGTTGGCGGTTGAATTACCAAGACAACTGGTGAAATCTGGGAGGGGATATTCCAGATGTTTAATGGATATTCCAGGTTGTTTAATAAACAACCACAGATAATTGGTTATTATTTGCTAAGATATATTTGTGATCAAGCTGAGGTCAATCACAAAGAAAAGTTTATAGGCTTAGCATCAGATTGTAATTATGTTAGCACAACAAACATTTAAATTTCTAACTAATTGTATTTGTCCTAAAATATCAAATCAAATTCAATGTAATCCTTATTCTCAAAGACATTTTAGATTTGTGTTAAAATGTAGATTTTTACGGAAGGCTTCCCAATGGTTTGTGGGGGAAGGGGCTAAGTAGTGGCTAAGTTTGCTTATGCCTTGGGCCAGGTCTGCCTGTAGTTAAATTTTTCCCATGTGTCTCCTTCAGAAACTTAATCCTCATCAAACAACATAAAAAGTCTCCAGAAATTCTGAAAAGTACAAATGAAAATTATAATCATATCAATGTTTGGAAAAAGTATTGGTATTCACAGGTAAATACTGATAACTTTAATTATGATCAAAAGTACTTTACTGAATAGGAACAGCACATGATAGTCTAAAGTGTCGTACAGGCTGTAGACTGTTGAATAGATGTCCGTTAGATATCACAAGATAAAGTGCATAAAGTGTAGTTTGTGCTTCCAAAAGTATTATGTCAATTGTCACAATAGCTGTTATCTGTAATTTGCAGTCAAACACTCTACTCTCTGAAAAAGTCAGGTTTATTAAAAAGAAAAAAAAATCTATCATAGTTCATAATTTTCCAAACATAAGAAAAGGAAGTGGGGATTACCATGGGGCGACAGACTTTACCTTTTAATCTCACACAAACACAGTATTATTTTAGCCTTTAGTCCAAACATGTTTATCTTACTATTAAGTATTTAGGCCACTGGTTGGAGGGGATAATATTTGGCAGTTAATCCATTCACTGTCCTTTTTCTGTTTAGGAATCTCCTTAAAGTCAAAATAAAGTAACATGAGATATATGTGCATACACAAAGTTCTTTAAAGAATTTGCCTGGATTGCCTTTTTACACAAATTATTCTTGCGGTATTTTGTCATTCTCTATACATTTCATAGGTGCTTTTAGATAGCGATAGATATTTCTTTTTTTTTTTTTTTTGCCATAAATTAGATTCCAACCTAATAAACTTCCTACTGATTTTGCTGACAAATCCTCACAGTAACCCTTCACAATCCTGAGATGCATAGTTTTCCAGCTACCTCTGGGTTATTGATGTCAATTGATAGTAACTGGGAAGCATTGCATCAATAATTGATATTAATTGAGCAATAAAATACATGCATCTGAGAAAAGTGGGCATGGTGATGTATATAAAACTGTTTTGTTAGACTCACGCATTTCAGACATTACAGCTCTCACTTCTCATTTTGGGATGACTTCATGTGATGCAAAACTCACTTGTAGGTCAGCTGTTTTTTTAAGCTTAAGTGTATTTTGGGTGTTAAGTGCCACAATAAGCACTAACTTAAGAATTCATACTCCTTGATTTTTTGACACATTATGTGTTTTAATGGAATCTTATGTGGGAGACCAACTAAAAGTAGTGCATAATATGAAGGTGGAAGAAAAATGTCAGTTTTCAAAGCAGTTTGCATATACAATGAATGGCCATTTTAAATGTATTGCCACACATTCTTGACTGGATTTAGGTCTGTACTTTGACTTTGTCTGCACTTTTGGGTCAATCTGATAAATAAATAAGCTTCGCTCTAAACCATTCCAGTACAGCTTTTGCTGTATACCTAGGATTTTTGAAAAAATATTTAGGTGAACTTTTTTAAGGAAATCTCTGCGACCTCTGACTTGTTTTGTTCAAGGAAACAAATCAGCAGCAAGCTCCCTCAATCTTCCCATCAACTCGTACCTGATTTTTTTTGTCCCCACCACCGTATTTCACAGGAGGTGTGTGATGTTTCTTTCAGTGGTTTGCATGTACAGCCAAAAAGTTTAATTTAGGTATCATCTGACCAGAGTGGCTTCTTCCACATATTTGCTTGCCTTCTACACGACCTGCGCCAATGTTTGCCTGCAAGCTGGATTTTTATGTCTTTGATTAAGGAATTTCTTTTCTCTTGACACTCTTTCTTAAATGTCATTGTTTGTGGGATGGACAGCTAGTACTTGCCCTGGCAACAGATTCTCCCACCTGAACTGTAAATCTCTGTAACTCCTTCAGACTTACCTTGAGTCTCTTACCCGTTTCTCTAACAAACTTTTGTATTCAGCATTTATGCTGAAGCTAAATTATACACACTTGCTAATTATTTGAACAGAACTTGTTAGTGGGCTAAATAGAAGTACATCTTTGCAATGCAAATTGTACAAATTCAAATTTTTACATTATATATGATTTTCCTTATAACTCAGTTATGTGACAGTCTGGTGTTTAGTCCCAATGTAACACACTGAGGCTCTCTGCATAAGGTATTTGTTGCAGATGTCAGCATGCTATCACTTCTCTTAAAGTAACTCTTTGTTGTTAGTTTGTATTTTCCAAATTGGAGCTGTCACAATCGATGTAGATGAGACATTTTTCCTGAAATCTGAACAGGCACAATATTGAGTCAGCACATTTACATGCTGATCAGCATGCCAGTCTTGAGTAATAAACTGAAATGTTGAAAACATTACAAAAACCAGGAACGTGGGAGTTGGTGTTTGAAAAACCAATGCGTCGCCTTGCTCTCTTATCGGTGCTGAAAGGCTGCACCGTGTGGTTCAGTCCCTGAGCTTAAGAGTTCACCCCAGCAGCTCTGGTGCATGTTGGGATTTTTGCCTGGCTGTAAATTAGCTATGAAAAGAAGGATAAAAAAATCACAAGCTTAATGAGCAATTTGCCAGTTTGTTTTTGCACATCTAAACATCAGGATGTTCACATACGATTCTTTCCTAGCCTACAACCCAATCTGAAGCTTCACACTCGCTCGTGTTTGTCTTGTTTCCCCAGTGACCTGAGAAACATTCACAAATAATGTTCACAAACGGATATGCTCGGGTTTTACGCTTATGTCAAGTGCGCCTGTGTTGTATCATGTTTCCAGTGGTATTTGGAGGGCTTGAGCACAGAGTCTGTTTTGCGCTCTAAAATAAGAGTAGAAGTACTTTGCGGCCTCTCAGCTGAAGTCTACAGTTGGAGAGGTATCGTGAACATGCCTCAGACCAACAAAAACTGGTCTGGCCGCATAAAACATATGAAAGGTGGACTACGTCCGATGGTCGGATTTTTCTACCCATATGCCATCGTCATGCACAACGCCCTGATGTGACTATTGTTACTGATTCGATTATCTGCCAGGTGTATCCTCTGTTTATTCAGGACCAGCTTCTTGTGCTTTTGGAAAGCTTCTGTTTGTCTCGGAAAAGTTCAAAGAAACAATGAAATATTGCTGCAGACTTTTAGCAGACAGAGTGGTAGCTGCTTCCAAATCTATTCTTAGCTGAGGACATGATGGGAACTCATTGTGTAAAGCCAGAGTCAGGAGACATTGCATGCATTAAATTGAAGGGAAAGGTTAAATAAAATAGGGAGAGGCCTCCTGCATGGCTTGTTGGCAAATGGCAAATCTGATTTTGCATGCATAAAGAAAAAGTTAAACATTTGGAAATGGCATGAAAGCAGGTTCTGTCTCTATACTTGGTTGGTCACGTGTCAAATCAGGTTTGACTTGAATTTCAACTTTAGCTCTCATGTATAGAGTAAGAGTTTATATCCAATCATAAAATATATTTGAGGTGTTTCTTTAAGAGTTTTGGCAGATTAACATCTTTGTCAGAGTTAGACATTCCACTGAGTTTAATCTTTCACCTCCTCAGAATCTCCGAGATTTAGTGTGGAGCTCGAAGCCACAGTTACAAATCTAACTTTGACCCTGTAATGGCATGGTTCCATTATAAAGCCAACAATAGGGAACTTGAGCCTGCCCATCACAGAAATCACAAGCTCCTCTGCTTTTTAAGTTGTGATCTGAAGTGGAATTGGACCACTGGAATCTGTATTCTCCTTTGATATCCAGACAAAACGGAGGTAGATCTGAACCTTACCATGTGCCGTTGCACATAAGAAACATTGTGGAGTGAGAAAACTACCAGTGTTGTTGGTTAGAGGAGTGTTGTACTGCATTGGCAAGTTGTATTTCACTGTTAATTACAGATTGAACTTTGCCACTAACTTTGCTTTAAACTAAGAGGTGGAGAGCAGCAAATTATTATAACCAGCCATGCTGCCTCTGTTTGAGAAGTGAAGATTCAAAAAGGCATCTCTCTATGTCGGTTTATGTCGCTTTTCAGGTATTTTAGTCATTAAGGGCCATGACAACGATTCTGTTGTGAAGTCAAATCATAATAATTTATACGGTGTCTGTCAAAAATGTGCAAACCCCTATTATAATGGCAAGTTTTTGTAATGTCAAAACTGGGACTTCAATCACAAACACAGCTAAATATAATTACAGTTTAGCAGAGAACTGACAAATGGAGAAATATAATGTCTTCCTATTAATTTTGTTGAACTCTCACCGTTTTCTGCTTTTTATCAGCTGATATTTAAGGATGACAATTCATCCAGATTTTTATTTCTCCAAGAGTTGCTTGTAGTCTACTTAACTAACCGAATTTATGGATAAAAATATCTGAGTATCATTGGCATAAAGAGCTATATCCCATACTGTGTGTTGGAATAAGTGGAAGCATCTAGAACTGGCCCAAGTGCTGATCACTGTAAGCTACAAGTAAGCTAGGAGCATTACGAAGATGTCTCATTAACATGAACAAACTGGGATCTGTCCGACAAATATAATTAAAACAAGCCCAAAGCTGTTGCCTTGATCCTTACAGCATGTTTGAGTCTTTGTACGAGAACTCTGTGATCGATTGTATCAAATGCAGCAGTGAGATCTAAAAAGACCAGAGCAGACACAAGTCCGTTCTCTGAAGCCATGAAAATATTATTAGTAGATTTCACTGGTGCTGCTTCAGTACTATGATGAACTCTGAAACCCGATTGAAGTACTTCACACAGGTCATCGTGGGGTCATCACTGAACTTTATTTCAGGTAAATCAGATTAACTGTAACAAAGCAAAACTGAATGCTGGAACAGAATCAAAAGTGCTTGGCATTTACCAGTTTTTGTGACATATTAAAAACCCAGATTTTCACAACAGTTAAACTTTTATTAATAGACCAAAGTAGGTAAAATGGGCCAACTCTCAATTACTGTTCCTTTTTTTTATTGAGACAATAACTGACGCACACACAGTGATTCATTTCGAAATTAGTCACTTAAATTAGTCCAATACAGTAGTCTTTTATTCATTTTTAAATCACTATCAATCAGAACAAGTAGTTTCTTTGTCTAATTTTCTTAACTGCATTTAGTTGTGCATTTTGTTCCTATAACTATTTCCATTTTCCAGAGTAATTTTGAGATGATGCCTCATACAGTACGAAATTTAGTATTGACGATAGAAAATGAATGCGGTAGTTGTCTATCGCAATATTTAACTCCCAATATTTATACAGCTACATTAGTTGATGACAAAAAAAAAAAAAAACTGTTTTGTTTTACACCCATCTTTGTGGATTATGTTGTAATCTTCCACCTCGTGCTAAGGTGGCATAAGGGCCTTTCTGTTTTATGTTGGGACATGAATGTTGTTAAATTCGGTTGCCCAGTTTGTCTTCTTAGGTAACCCTTGACATTTCACGCAGAGTCTTCATTCTTGTGGATTCAGGAAAGAGGAGTTAAACAGTAATCTGACCAGCTCTTATCCAACATAAACAATAACCCTACATATCACTCAGTTAAATTATTCATTAAAAATACCAAATGCAAACTGGGAGTGTTTAGAATACTATTTAGATGTTGCAATTAAAAAAAAAACAGTAGTTTGGCTGAGTTATGTTGTCACCAGACAATTTGGAAAGTGCAAATCATCTTAAAAATGTTATCATTGCTGCTCAGTACCAGGAGGCCATTTTTAATTAGAGCTGCTCAACATATCAAATCAAAGTATTTCAACTGGGAAGAGTTGCTTAGATGAAGCTTGGAGAAAAAATAATGCAAAAATAGAAACATTTCTTCTAGATAAACTATAGCACTTCTGGAAAAAATTACCTTGAAGACATTTGGTCATCACTATCAGCACTACTTATTGAAAACAAGACACTATGTGGACACAGTCACCTTATACCAATTGTCAAACAAGGAGCTGAAGACCTGAGGACTTTTGTTTGCTTTGCAGCCACAGTACCAGAGGTCTTTACCGTAATTGAATCAATCATGAACTCCTCTGTAGATTGAATTATTTGGGAGTCAGATGTGAGGCAACCGCTGAAGTTTCACTGAAACAGAACAATGCCCTTAAGCACAGCTGCACAACAGAAAATATATTCAACCCCATTCAGCAGTTTTTCATTGGACAGACATGGAGAGCTCTATGTTGCCTTCTGCTTGTAAAAATGTGAAACTGGCTGAAAGTGAGAGGTAAATTGACCTTAGCATAAAGACGTGCATTGATGTCTAACTGTGGTGTTGAATGTTTGCTGGGGTTAATGAAATGAGTTAACCAACCTTGACTTTTAACTTGGTAAACATAACATTTGGACAGGTTCCGTGGACTCAAAATGTAACATATTTTCAGCTGTAAAGATGAGTGCTGTCTGACAAAATACTGTAAAAAACAACTGTGAGAAATATGGGGAACAAAGAAAGTTTTGGAAAATTGGATTATTTCAGGTCATGGTTAATAAAGGATCTCTAAGCTATTGAACGCATTGGTTCTGCAATTAGACTTGGTGTTTATTGAACAGAGCATGGCATGATGTAGTGTTTCATGTTTTGAGCTCGGTTGTAAAAAATGTGAAGAACCATGGTTTTATTTTTTTACTTTAGTTGGCATTTATTGCTTGTTTAGAACTGTTGATTGAATGTCTGTTCTTGAGATAGAGAAGTACATCTGCAGAATAGGAAACAGTTTAGTCTTTCTTTGTGACATGAAGGTTGCAGCCTTGACTCCCTTTAATATACACAAAACCTTAGAAAAATACAGGTTTCTTGATTATCATGTTCCTTAAATACAGTTGATAATAGATACCTTTTTTTAGTTTTTATTCACAGTTTTAGCAAGGACTTCTTGTTTGAAATGTTTAGGAGATAGACAGTCCAAGTATCTATTTTTTTTTTCGTGCTTATTGTGCATCAACCCAGTGGTAACCTATATTTTTATAAGAAATCCAACTTGGCTTGCCTGCAGAAACCATGTAAATGATCTCATATTATTACGACTGACTGTGGGGAGGTCATAGTATTTCACCCCGTAATCCATCAGTTCATGAAATGTTTGCTTTTCTCCTGGACTATGAAAGCTGGGCTTCACTGCTGGCGTTTATGTTGACAGTCCTTGCTCACACCCAACATTACTGTTATGGTTCCACAGACCCAGGCAGAAATGGGTGAAAGTTAAATCAGCTTGACAATGAGTTATTAGAGGGGTTATATTTCAACCGATTTTAAATGGAAAAAGCCAATTCTGTCTTGGTCAGTCTCCTTCTACCTGGAACAAGCTGTTTTACAGGTTCTATTTTGGGGAGGTTATAAATAATTAATATGCCCAAATGGTGTTATGGCGTCATCTTACTCATGCATAGTAAAGCAGTTTCTTAAAATCTTAAAATGGTCCAGCCATGAGGTTTGCAGAGACAGTGCTGCTTTGATTGAGCGAGGTCTCTGAATCGATTGGATCCAGAAGTGTCTGCTGTCCAGTCTGCCAGAACAAAGGTTGCCATCTTCATTTCATGTCTGCTTTTTTTCCACCGTTGATGACCTGTGTCAGGAAATTGGCTTCTTCTGCCTCACAAGATGTCAAAGAATTATTACAAAGCAGCTTTGCCATCCACTAGAAAGATAATTGCAGACTTCTTTTGAGAAGATCACTTAGCAAGCATGTCCGACCACCCCTAATTTTCTTCCTAGTTTCAACATCTTGTTACCAGCTTGGCACGGATCAGCTTTTAAATTTTTTTTTTTAACCGCTTCTATGCACCACAAATTTGAAACAAACTTCCAGAAAACTGTAAAACAACTGAAGCACTAAGTGCCTTTAAATCTCGACTAAATACCCGCCTGTTTAGAGTTGTATTTAAAACATAATCAATTACGAATTTAATGATGGCCCTTGACTTAATGTAATGTTTTGATTGTTGATTCTATGTTGCGTGACTTTGTGTTTTTGTGCTTGTTACGATGTAAAACACTTTGAAATGCCTTGCTACTGAAATGTGCTATACAAATAAAATTTGCTTTTTGATTTGATTTTGAACCGTTGCAGCCGGACGTAAGGCACAAACTCCCTTTCCCACCCTTGCAAGAAAATTACAAGAAATCTTGTCAGGATTTCTTGATGCCCTAATAGGAAGTCAGTCAAGTGTTTTGCAGGATGTTTTTGTTTCAATCCCAACCATCCTCTTCCTGTTTTCCTTCCATTTCAATTTGATGAGTCTTCTTCTACTAGTCTCACCTCTAATGTGTTATAATACATTTATAGAGTACCCGTCTTAACACTCAATATTGTATTTTAATTTTGTATTTGGTCAGTTTTGTCTTTATCTTGCATAGATATGAAGCAAAATAAATGTTTTACGTTTCCAGATATTCCTTATGAATTTCTCTTACAAAATTCACGTTTTCTGTGTTTATATTGTTTTTTTTTTTCTCCTGTATGGACGTTACCAGGCTGCTCTGAGTGTATTGATAGCACAGACTCTTCCTCCAACACACTGCTGCACAAACAGCCTCACCTTCAGATCTCTGGTTTCTTCCATCCCTCTGTTTTGTCTTCAGTCCAGTAACGTATTGATTTTCCATGACTCCTTGCCTATTTCTTTTGGAGCTCAGTCAGTTTGTTTGAGCCTTGTTTTCCAACGCCTTGGTGTTTTTCTTTCTTTTTTTTTTTGCATGAAGTTGGGTCATGTTTGTTATGCAAAATAATGTATGAAGTCAGGAAATGTCTTCTAAACATAGTTTTAGTGGTTCACATTGACTTTGGTTTGTGTTTTACTCAGTAAAGAAAATATATGAATATAATTCCCTATTTCTCATGCAAGTGATCATCCAATGAAAGCAAATTTTTTAGGCTTTGTTTAACTTCATTTTCAAACCTTTTTGCAGTGCATTGGAAAGACATTTATGTCTCTAGAATTTTTTATGTTTTAACCACAATTTTTTCATATTTTCTTGCGATTTTTATGAACTTTAATTAAATTTTTAAGGTCTCATCAGTCATTATTTGCTCTCATTCCACTGTATTTACTCATAGGTCCCAGAGGTAATCAGCAGCATTCGTCAAGTTTCCAAATCAGCTCTGAAGGAAGAGGCCAAACCCAAACAGGAAGCCGACGAGGCGTTCTACAACTCCCAGAAGTTTGAAGTGCTTTACTGTGGCAAGGTAGTTCCCTGAAAAAAAACAGACTTACATTTTCATGTTTCATGTACTTCAGGTGAAAGTTGTCTATCTTTCCGATTTAAAAATCCAGGTTACTGTGGGTCACAAGAAGGCTTCGTCGACCCTCATTGATGACTGCGTGGAAAAATTTCGCCAACATGAGACTGAACGTAAGCGCCTACGACTTCTCAACGGTCAGCGAGGGTCTACAGAAACCATTCCTGTGGATTTACTCATTACTGGAGATGGAGACCCGCTTTCCACTGCCCTCAGCAGGACTACAGAGGAACCGGAAGCTCCAGGACTAGAAGACCTGATCACAGGTGAAAGGAAAACAAACAATTAAGAGTTCAGTACTGCAGCCTCTGGTCTGCAAATCACATGTTTAAGAGAGAACTCAAATTGTTCTGACATGGGATTCTGTGGGGTACTTGTGAGATGGCAGTAACTTAACTGCAGCATGAAGTCAGTCAGACTTCTGAGGGAGACACTCAGATTAGAGTTATTGTATTTTCAATCAAAGATGCCATAAGGTCTAGCGCTCTTGTGAACACATTTATTTTATATTTCTGCTAGGAAATACATTTGTCTCAGACAATTTCTCTGATTAATTATACTGAACATTTTCCATGTAGCTTATTACTGATATCTGGTCATGTGAGTCATCATAATTAACAACCATAGGACGATGTGATGCTGGTGCTTTGAGTTTTTAGTTCTGAGCTGAAATCTAGTTATGTAAACTAATGTTTGCGTTAGGGCTGAAACGATTCCTCGATTGATTCGAGTACCTCGATTATTAAAATTCCTCGAGGAAAATTTACCTGCCTTGAAGCCTCGTTAATTTATGTTTTATTATTTAGCGCACCGTGTTCCGGCAGGAACATTACTGGCGTTGCACAGCGCTCTCACTTCCGCCTCTGAGTTGTTGACGAAGGCAAAGTTTTAGCGGCATAACGTCCCATCTTTAAGTTCAGCCAGGGGGGATTTTATTGATTTATGATAATGCCCGGGTTTTCATCGTTTTGGGGGACCAATAGGCATCTTTAAGGCCTGGCGTTATGGCAACTGAACATTGGGAAGAGGCTGCGGTAGTATTTATACAGGTGAGCGGATAGACTGAACACGGCAGGCGGCTGAGTAGTTGATGGTCCGTAAGTGTAGCTTTCCGGACGAACCGCACAATAAATTTCAGATCCCAGTCTGAGCAAACGGGTGGCGGAGCGCATCGTACATGGCTGGTAGATGAGTTTCTGAGTGTGACAAGGTGCCGTAAATATCTCGTATCGCTTCCCCTACGAGGGGCCGTTTAGGACGAAAACTATGTTTTGTCTCTCACACACTACTAAAAACTAATACACACACACAAAATA
>CAEGAE010065155.1:0-22679 GCA_903067095.1 Girardinus metallicus | reverse complement strand
CAGAAGCTTATTGAAACAATGCCACAGCGAATGCGGGCTGTAATCAAAGCTAAAGGCGGCCCAACAAAATATTAGAGACTGTGACCATTTTTTGGTGGCGACTTTTTTTTTGGCCAGGCAGTGTATATGGTTAGATGAAACCAAAGTAGAACTGTTTGGTATAAACTCAACTCGTCGTGTTGGAGGAGAGTGAATGCTGAGTTGCATCCAAAGGATGCCAACAAAGGATATATTACAAAGTATCAAGATGAAATTTTGTTATTGACCAAATACTTATTTTCCACCCTTATTTTCAAATAAATTCTTTAAAAATCAGACAATGTGATTTCTTTGAATTTTTTTTCTCATTTTGTCTCTCATAGCTGAGGTCTACCTATGATGTCAATGCCAGTCCTCTCTCATCTTTTGAAGTGGGAGAACTTGCACAATTGGTGACTGACTAAATACCCCCCCCCCCCCTGTATATTATAGTTCTTGGAGAAAAAATTATATTGGCCAAAAACTACTGACAGAACAAAGATGTATAAAAGTTAGAATTCTTAAATGTTTTAGAAACCTGCTGTTAGGGCCTACTAATTGCTAGGAACTTGCCCTTTTACAGGCTTTTACCTGATGTCTCCATCTGAGTTTGAACGATTCTCTTTGTCAACTCGCTACCTGGTGGAACCTCGCTGTCTGGTTGAAGCTCCTCTTCCTCCAGTCTTTTCCAACCAACCAAAACTTGGAGGAGCCTCATCAACCTTCGGGTACACGCTCTCTCCCTATTTTCCCTTTTGATTCTGGATAATTGCTTCAGTGAATATCACAGTATTTGTCTTTTTTCTTCATCTAGATGTACACAAGACACCGAGGATGCAGGTAATTTAATTTCACACACCAATTCTGCATTTGCATTTGGCATCTAATGACTGTGTGTCTGGGTGTGGTGTAGAGTCAATTGTTGCTGTTGACTAATGTGGTTGTTCAAGAGTTCTTTTTATTTAGTGTCATACACTGATCATGCTTGTAACTGTACTGATGTGAAGGATCCTCTATTTGTCTGATTGTGTGTTCTAGAAAGTGCAGCTAGGCATGTTATGGAGCATGCGTTGCTGAATGATGAAAGTAAGTCCTTGAGATAGTGAAGAGTGTGATGAAACTTAAAATTCCTCAATGAGAATCTATTTCTCCCTAGCTTACCCTTTTTTATTCTTATTTTGGTAAATATTGAAGCATGTGCTTTTCTTATTGGCAATAAGAGTAAACCTTTTTCCCAAGAAATGTTTAATTTACTTCCAATGTAGTAAGGAGCTTCCCTCTGACTAAGATGTTTTTGCAGGATTAACACAAAGATTTAACTTGTCTAATGTCTTTTTCCAGATGTTCTACTGGAGATCCAAAAGTCTTTAGAGGGTGACCAGATGTAAGTATCTGCCCTGAATCCATCGATATTATTTTTAGAAGCAATAATATTTAGTAATAAATATTATTGTGGTTATTTTCTTGTAGCTCTACTTTAAATAATAAAGTATTTAAAAAAAATACTTTAGGACAAGTATTTTCTTAAAAGGATCATTTGTTGTTTCTAGGCTGGCTAAAAAAATGTGTGAGAGACTAACGGCATTGCATGAACTTTTTGCAGTGATATCTACTGGTGGCACTGGGTGATTCATTGTGGCAAATAAAGTTTATAATGGATTCGGCAAACTATCTGAAAAATCCAGTCTAGAGACTGTTTAAGATTTTTAATTCAACTAAAGACGAACCAAAACTTTAAATAAAACTTGGGATTCTCCAGTATATGGAAAAGCAAATAAAACTCTTCCAGCCAAACATTCTGCTATTTTCTTTTTAGCCTCCACAGACTTTTGGTGCACTCAACAATATGCTTATTGTTTTGCAGAGTTTCTATATTCAATATTCTACATCCATGGATATAAAAGATATTTCTATATTTACATCTTCTTCCCATTTATTTTTAATGTAGTCATGCTTGGGAAGTTGTCCTTCACTTTGATGTAGTTTTGAGAACTCTTGAAGTTATTTTCTTGTAGCTCTACTTTAAATCTGCAGTATGTAACTTTTATAAACATTTTTTTCACACATTTATTTTACATAAAATTGTTCTGCTTTCTCTGAGGGTTCTGAGTGTTACCTAGAAACAACAAATCAGAGCTTGGAGGAATGCTTTTAATCACCCTCACATGCTTGCTGCTCATTCCTTTCCCCCTTGCTCTCTGTGCTACCTGCTATGCTAGCAGACTCTGCTGTCTTCCTGACATACCTGTCAAGTTTTGGATTTAAAAATAAGGGAAATTTTCCACCACCTACTATGGGCCGTCCCATCTTTCCAATGGAGGTCCAGTATCCCTTACATTGTAAGGCAGGTTTACAATAAATTTAAAATATTGCCTGTCAACCACTTACAAAGTAGCTAGATGTACTTTGTACACCACAGTGTAACACCTAACTGTGGGGCTATCTTTATTTGGCAGGTGTATTTGGCAGACCATCACTTTTTGGCACAACACTTTGTTTGTTTCCACTGTCAGCACTAGCCTTGTGAGAACTGCCTCCCCGGTTACTGTAGGTGGTAGTTTTCGCGAGGCTAGTGACTTCATTCAGTTTGGCGAGGCACATTAATTCTTATTTGAAATTATTATGTTACAATACTGAAAAATTACCGGAAAATACTAATACAGCAGGAAAGAGGGCTAAAATACAGTAATTTCCCGGCCAAAACAGGAGGCTTGCAGAGCCTGAATGCTCGGCCATCGATGACTACGAATAAATGGTTTTCTCCACCATTAGCATATTAGCTACCAGACTTGGTCAATATTCTCTTGCAAAGCAGACTTCTAATCTCAATGGGACTTTCTTGATTAAATAAATTGAATAAAAAATTGAGCAGCACATACACAAGGGTGGGTAACAACACTAAGACACTTCTACTGGCTCTGATTGGTTGTTTATAGTTAGCACTGGGAACACAGAGAAAAAGCAGAGGAGCTCCATTCTTTCACAGATTACCTGTTCAATTCCATACTTTCCTGGCATGTTGACAGTTTGAACAAACGTGTAAAAATCATATTTTTTTTCTAAAAGTTATACACTGCAGCTTTAAAACTCTTACCATTCACTCTGGAAACCATGGCTATCTGGGGGTTTACCTGATGTCTTCTTGTGCTTACTTACTCACTTATGACTGATTTTATTGTGTCCTGTTATAGTTCCGTATACATATTCTATGCAACAAATATCTCTTAATTTCTTCTTTCATTTCTTGGTTGTTTAGATGCTCACATTTATTTTCCTTTTGTTCCTTTTAAGTAAATGAATATTGATAAAGACAGTAAAATTATCAGGTAAATCAATTGTTCCCATTTTGTAATTATCTACTCTTTCTTCCATATTTATATAAAAAATAAAAAAAAGACACCCTTGAATAAACGTGTGAAGGAGACTAGAATGTATTTTCTCTTAAGCGGATGAAGATCCCACCATACAACAAACATCTGCAGCTCTATTAATTAGCTTTGAGAGTTGGCTCCTCTTCCACCTGCTCCTTGTTCTTGGTTGTTAAGTTTGTCGTGTTGCAAGAAATTCCAGTATCCCTTTTAGCAATAACATATTTACCCTCTCCTTTATTCTTGTGATTTTTGTTTTATTGTTATTTTTTCAAAGAAAACCCCAACTGAGATGAGTATTGTCATTTCCTTCTTGACACACTCCTTGTATGAGCTAAAAAAATGGGCTTTTATATAAACCGTGCCAGGGGTATGAATAATTTGAGGTCTAATTATTTCAATATAAAGTTTTCAAAATGACCTTAATCCACTTTAAATTACATTACAAAATGTGGAAAAAGATAAAGCACCGAATATTTTTAAAATGTACTTTAGATTAAAAAAAGTGATTTTTCCTTCATTATTCTGTAAATGTTACTGTAATTCAGTACAGAATAGTCTAAGCCTTTCAGTTTTAAAGTTGAAACTCTTTGTGGTTTGTCTAAAGGGCTTTCCCAGAGAATAATGTGAAGAGTGCTGTTGCCTGAGATCAGGTTCTCAACTGCTCAGGTAAGACTGCTTAATTATTCTCGTATTTTGTGCACTTTGGATAATTTACTGTTTAAGTTTTGTTTTTGTCTACTTAGAGAATAAACCCATTAAAATGTATGAAGTGCACTGCAGTCACACAGCTTCTCTAACCTCCTGCTTGGCACACACAACCACTACTGATTCCTGATCCTTCTAAGCGCCACTTTAAATGGAGGCCAAAAGGCTCGCAGTGCTGCAGCTGTTTGATTGCCATAAGGATGCGCAGACTGAAGGATGAGTCCAGGGTCTGCCTGTGCCTTAAACACGACCTCCTTGGCATGGTGACTCGCTTCCAGCTGGAAACTACATGAAATATTTTCCTTTTCCTGCCCACGGTCTGAGTCCATCAAACCAGTTGTGACCAGTCCTCATAGATGCAATAGATACCTGGATTGTGGTAAAAGTAAGTTTGGGAAAAAAAATTTATTTGAAGTTGTTTTTTTTTTTCTTTTAAATTAAGATGTTTATGGGTTTTTTGTTTGTTTCCCAGTATTTGTCTGTATGTATATTGTAGTGATACACATGAATTAGCTTGATTTACATTTAAAAATATATACTTTGAAAATGTGCTACACTATATTTTTCACCCAAATTCTTTATACCTTCACACATTTTTAACTTAACACTAGGTAATTTTACACGGACACATTCTCTAATAACATTCATGCAGTGAACTAATTTTTAATTTACTATTTTTTTGGTTTTACTCAGGTCATAATTTTAATAATGGCCTTTCAAATGTAGATCTTTTTGTCTTACAATTTCTCCCTTTCAGAATTTATGATTTTATGTAATCATAAGATAAATTTGAAAAAAGGGCTGTTTATAAATTAAACTGTTACTTTTTAGGAAAAAATAAAGATTCTTGTTTGTTAAAAAAAAAATGGGGATTCACACTACATGCCCAGTCCCACTCCTTCCTGTTAGCTGTAAGGTAATCTGACCACAGGTACTTGTGCACTACAGCTCAGCACACTGTTCTTCTTTTGGGGGGAACTTTGTCTAGGGTTTATTTTTATAAATATTATTATTGTTATTGTTTTGTAATCTGTTTAAGCCAGAAATAATTGATGTGATTTTGGAATGTAATTGTGATGATAGAAATTTGTTTTATACTATATTATGTATGTGACAACTGTGCCTATTTTAACTGGGATTGGCTGCTATTTAGATCACACTAGCAAATATTTTGGTACTGTGTGTTTGAATGCTTGGAATTTTAGCATCATCTTTCAATATATTTTTGTAGCAAACTGATTATGAAACCTGATATTTTTCAGTTGTATGAAATTTTACACTGTAGTTTTCTTGTACACAATTATATGTTTTTCTTAAGACCTTTTGTCTGGTGTCATGTCTGTGGTACAAAGGTTTGTAAGAAATTATCTTGATAAACAGCTTATATCTTCAAGCTCTATTACCTCCATCTTAACCTTGAGTTAAGCTTGTTTGCCAGCACAGTTAAAATCATAATCAATAGAGCAACAATACATTATTCACTTTAACAACCACTAATTAAAAAAAAAGGTATATTAAGATCAGATGTTTTCTTCCAGCTTTTAAATAATTTAAGCAAGGACAATAGCATGCTAGTGAACAGCTGCATTATTGTAAATAAGAACTTACCTGATTAAATTAAGGTTGAATTTAAAATGGACAAAAGTTGAATTTAAACTTTTTATTTCTACTTTACAAAGTTCCTTAGTGCCTCTGTCCAGAGCTATTACTGTATGAGAATAAACGGGGCGTAAAGTTTGAAATGCTGCAGCTTCTGTTTCCTTGGCACACTTTTGCATTCGTTTACAAAGACTTACGAGTAGCAATATGAAAGAGCGGCATCAGCCAAATAAACCACATTACATAACTTTATTGTGGGCTATGGATTACCAGACGCATACAAATCTGGTCCCTGATTTTGTGTGCTATGGTTGTCCATAGCACACAAAGTTGTCAAATACTTTGCCACCTTCTTTGCTTTTTGGTTTGGTATTCCAAATGCAAAATTTGGAGTACCAAATTGCATAATGATCAATAATAACAAGAATGTCTTTTGTATTACTTCAGTCTGGTTCTAGTCCAGGGACCACAATTTCATCTAGCTTCATAAAAAAAAACTCTAACATCACTAGTGTTGTAAAGACCTGGACAATTCCATACTATACACAAGGAAATCATGATTTAATCAGACACTTAAAAGGCTTGGGATTGTGGAGCACAAACAGAAAACTAACAAAATGTGAAATTTTATTGCACACCTATAACTGCACCAAGAACAAAGTCAAAGATTTTTCCCTTATGATTTCATGTTTAGTCGTTCACAACTTCCAGAAGACGTGGCATTTGTCTTGCAAGTGGAGCATCAGTACTCCACTTGACGAGAGATTGCAGCCTCGCCTTTGCAGAGAGCTTTGAAGTTGCTTCAAGGGATGTGCAGTCTGCACCATCAAAGTTAGAGGAAGGAAACAGTTCTTATTCGAAATGTTTGAAAGATTGCGAACAAATGGGTGCAAGACATTTCTTTTCTGCATATAATTTGCATCTAGAAAACAAAGCTGATGGACCTACCCACTCTTCCACCGTCATCTCCTTTTTTCCTTGCTTATTCCTCCAAGTGAAAGATGCCAAACAAAATCATACTGAAAACCTCAAACAAAAAATTTGAATCCATCAGAAAGGGATCCAAATAAAGAGCTGTAAGAAAATAATTTTTATGGGAGTTTTCCCAGCCATGCATTTGCCCCAAGACATTCATGTCCCCTAAATGGTCCCTAAAGCTTTTTTACAATGTAACATTTTGAGAAATTTCAGGCAACACTTCCTAAAAATTTAAAGGAACTTTAATAATTCACACAGGGTTAGGGATGTTATGAAAAGATCAGGTGCAATATAGAAAAGAACATAATTTTTTTTATTGTTGAACAGTGGGGAAATTCTGGTGTCACAGAAGCAAGTGGGGACATGCATCGTGTAAAAAACAACAAAATTTAAGATGAATAAAAATAATACTGTGCAGTTCTTTAAAGAAAAGTCCTCTGTCTTCACTGTCTCAGTCTTTGTATCTTCTCTTTCATCACATTGTTGGTTTCTCCAGCAGCACCTCTCACCTTTCCTCAAGCATTCATCAGCTGGTCATATGAACGGCAGAGGACCAGGCTGGTGGAATTTAATAATTTAGAAGGCACTTTGTGTGCTTCGTCCAAAGCAGCTCACATGTATCCTTATTGTGTGCAAACACAGGCCTTTCCTCACACTGTATTGAATTAGTTGTATGAAGAAGATACTTTACCCTCCGGGTGATGCAAGGGAGTGGGATTTTTGTGTGCCTCAGAACTATTGAGAGAGGGTACATATTTGCATTTACGACAGAAACCATCGGGGAAAAAGCCTGAGTACTCTGCTGCCTCCTAGCTATACCTGGATTTTACCTGAGAAGTTTGGTAAGAGAGATTAAATTGAAGTGAGTTCATAGACTGCAGCATCTTGTGACAACATTTAGATTGATCTGAAAACAATGTTTTACTGTAACTTTTTGCACCATAAATGGAGGACAGGATTTTATTGGCACAAGAAGAATTAATTATTACTTGACATGATGGATAAATTCTGTCTCTTTTTGAAAATGTAGATTTTGTTTTCTCTGGAGGTAGGTATTGCAGCTTTCAAGTTCAGTTAAACAATGCCAGAAAATCTTGCCAAATGTTGCATCTATGTAGCTCTGATTAGAATTGCCAAAAAATAGGAGTCAAAGAACAAAGTAGTGGAACAGAGTACTGACCTGGTTTAACTAAGTTTAATACATTTGTTTGACAGCCTACTGTATTTCACTAACCTTTTCAATGTTATTTTGATTGTGACTTTGTGTTTATATTAGAAAAACAACTAAGGATGTCTTTAAATTTATTTTCACATTTTTATCTGTGGTCTGTTTGTATTTTTTATTTTTGTCTTTATAGATGATTTGATTTTATGACTAAATGAAAGGTTTCCTACAACTGAAGTTACAAGGCTGAAGACAAGATTCAAAGCAGAACACAAGAAGAGAAGCAAAAACAAGAAGTTGATCCAGGAGGACACTACAAATATTGCCTGTCATAAGACTCTTGAGTACTGTAGAAAGCCTCATTCTAAGCCTGTAAAAGAACCAACACACAAAATGTTTAAAAAGGTGAAGACAAATAAGGAAGCTAAGAGGGAGAAAAAACAAAAGAGAAAAGCAGTTAAACAGACAGTAGAGAAAGAAACAAAACAAAAAACTAAAGAAGAAAAAGGGAACACGAATCTATTGAGAAATAAACCCTGTTCTTTAACAGAAGCAGTTCAACCTCTTAAAGACCTTTCTATCAGTAGCATAGATGCACCACATAAAGAACTAATGCTAAACATAAGAGGAACAATCAATGAGAGGGTCCCTTCTGTAAAAAATGATTTAGATCAAGAACAAGAGAAACATAAGCCAGAAATGAACAAAGGTTCTGAAGACCAAGGTAAAATAATATCTATAAAAGCAAAAAATGAAGACACCAAAGCTGTTCTGGAGCAGCAGGATGATAAAACAGCTGTCAAAGCTAGGGCACAAACCCTACTGTTTGATAAAACCGAAATGGCATCCCTTGGACAAAACATGAGAGAAGCGGTAATAAATTCTGATGAAGAAACTTTAGAGTGGGATGTGGGTGAAGGGTTACATTTGATACTCCCAAGAAAAAGAGTAACACCTTTTTTCAAGATGACTGATTGGATTCAAAAGAAAATGCCACAAAAAATAAACTTACGGAAGAAGTTTTCTGCTCTGACTAAAGCGGTTGGTATAACCAGCTGGCTTCAAACCTTAAAGCAAAAACACAGCAGCAGCAGATCTGGGGACCAAGTTTTAAGACACAGGGTGGCTATGAGGATTGTCTGTAAAACCAGGGTAGCTAGTCAAAAAAACAAAAGTTCTGCAGAGGACAAACTTAAGAAAGAAAAAACCAGGCCCCTGGAAACCAATGGAGATGCCACAAAAGAAGTAGCAATGGCCAGCGTTAAAGAAGTAGATGCCAAATATGCAGTAGTACTTCCTAGAGTGAAAAAACTGGCAAAGACAAAGACAGCTGAGACACATAAGACAGTTCCTTCAGGAGGACACACTACCTGCAAGGCCAAACCCCCAAAGCCAGGAGCTAAACTGGTACTTCCTTCCAAACCAGATCTCAGTCTCCTGAAGTCCATGAAAAAGTCACTGCCGGAAAATTTGCTATCAGATGAAGATGTGGAAAGCAGGGGTAGTAAGTTTTTCAACAATTCAGAAGAATTATCCATACAAAAGAACATTGCCAGTAGAGCTATGTTAGAAAACCAAGATCGAGTCAGTGTGCTTTGTGGTGCAAGAGACAAGCTAAAGCCTTCTCAGATTAAACTTAGCAAGATGTCAGTGGGAATGTTAGGCAATGGACTAGCACAACCCAAGTGTGCACATTCAGATGTAGAAGTGGCTGACCACACACAAAGGTCTGTATCTCAATGTTCTTCAAATGAATTGACAAGTTTTGCAAAAACAGGTGTCTGTGCATTGTATGAAGAAGAAGCAGACCGAGAAGTTGCACTGTTGATGGGGGGGAATAGATTAAATACTATTGCCCAGCCAAAGTTTCAGTGGACTGGAAACAACCAGATGAGTGGAGACCGTCAGGTGTGTATTCTATCTTTAATACTATTTTCAATATTTAATCATCAGCACAAATAACTATTTGTGCTGATGATTTGACACCAAAGCATCATAAAATAAATGGTTTAATAAGTTACAACTATCTGCAAAAATCTTTTGAGTTGCAGACTTGGCTTTGGACAGAAAACTTGCTTCCTCATCAGAGAGTTGAGAATCTAACTAGGTGGACTGTCTATGATGATGATGGACGAGCTAGGACTAATAGTAGCAGGGGACACTGGGAATCAGAAGATCCCACCCAAGAGATGCTTGAGACTCAGCTAATTAGCACACAGGTATTGTTACCTTTCCTTTAAATATTTATACCCCTTTGTAGAATTCCTCTATTTTGCTTTTCTGGCACACTTAAAGCTACGGTATGTAGCTTTTGTCCAAGAAAAGTGCATTTTTGCAGATGGCATTTGTAGCACTAGGAAGAGGTGGATGAGCATGATTTTCTTCTTTTATTTTTATTCAGATGATCTGTCTCAGGGGCCTGTGCAGGGGGGAAAAGTTGGGACAATTCCAAGGGCCCCTGACTGACAAGGGGCCCTCCACAATTTTTGTCATTGTTGTTCATAGAAATTAAAAATAATTGGGGCCCTGTCAATTATAAAATCAATCATATTTTGCTTTCTAAAATTGTTTTTAGCAGCAAAAATCAAATGGTACAAGACCACTCCCAGACCAAAAAGCACACATCCATATTTGCAATGAACCCCCCGTCCCCTGCCTGGACCTGCATGAAATGGCTCATTCCTGCTTAGTGCACTTGACGGTGACGATGTTCAGCAGCAGTCAGTAGGAGAGAAGAACGACTGTGGCAGTTATTATGCTGCTAAGAAGAATTATAAAGTCAGGTTTTCAAAAAAACTTGACTTTATAATTCGAAACCTGAGAAATAGAGAAAGAAAAAGACAAGAGTGCCAATTTGTAACCCAGTTTTTCTCCGAGAGGTGAGTAGACTGTGAGATTATCAACCGTTTAGCATAGTTAGCTTAGCTACAGACTATTGTTTGCCTATCACTTGCATTCAATGAACGAGGAAATAAATTACCAACATATTCATATATTTAACTTCCCCATGTTCCTTTTACTACACTTAACAACAGAAGAGTCAGTCAGCAGCAGCTCTAACCCATGTCCCTCCTGGCCTGTTCTCTCCCTTAAATGAAATTAAAGCTGCAGTATGCAACTTTTATAAAAAATATATTTTTTTACATATTTGTTAAAATTGTCATTATGTTGTGACAGTATGGCATGAGAGATAATTTGTGAAAAATGTATTTTATCTGCCTTCTCACAGTGGTGTCTAGAAACAACCAATCAGAGGCAAGAAGAGGGTTTAGTGACGTAAATTACAATCTCTGGCTGCTCAGCCTCCCTCCCCTTGCCTTGTGCTATGCTGTAGCTAGTGATAAGTTTCACAAAAATAAGTTGTTTCTCCACCATTAGCACATTTAGTAGTGAGTGAATGAGGTTGATTGACAGCGCTTAGAAGCTCTTCCTGGTTCTGATTGGTTGCTTTTGGCCAGAACATAGCATTACTTTAGCCAGTAATTGTAGTTCAGGGAGGAGGGGGAGGAGATTATTTCACAGATTATCTGTCTCGTAACAAACTGTCATGACATGGTGCCAGCTTTGACAAATATGGAGAAAACATATTTTTTTATTAAAGTTATATACTGCAGCTTGAATAAAGTGCGACTATATAGCATTTTATGAGAAGTCTGGATTGCTTCATGTATATTTTGCACGTTGCCTATGACTGTTGCACATGGGGAGAAACATTTCAGTAATCTAAAACTGATAGAAAAAATTTAAGCAACCTACTTGCACACTGTATGCAGACTATTTCATGTAAAATTCACTGGCAGTGAATATTGTGCTGGTATCAGTACTGAACCAAAGAAAGCAAGGAAGTTGCAAGCCTTTAAAAATTGTGACGCTTTTGATGGGCCACATAGACTCAAGAAATTGTAACAGCAGCTGCGCAGAGGGGGCCCAATTAAATTTTTTGTCATGAGGCTCAAGACCCCTGGTGGCGCCCCTGCTCATACCATACTGTCACAATATAGTGACAGATTTAACAAATATGTAAAAACTGTTTTTACATAAAAATTAAATACTGCAACTTAATGCTTCAAGTCAACAAAATGAAATCAACTATCAGACAAAATTACACTGAGAAAGCAGAAAAAAAAGTCTCAAAAGATGATGTCATTAATTAAGGAAAAGAAAACTGTCCATAACAATTTGGGCAAGTTTCAAAAATTGCCACCTCAACATTTAAAAGCTCATGCCCCCTTTGCAACAGCTGCCCTTCTGGATTTGTGATCTCATTTTCATCTCATCCATCAGTGTGAGAACATCAATGTGAAAATGCTGGGTA
Organism: Girardinus metallicus; assembly: GCA_903067095.1. Lineage (NCBI taxonomy): Eukaryota > Metazoa > Chordata > Actinopteri > Cyprinodontiformes > Poeciliidae > Girardinus > Girardinus metallicus. The sequence continues at coordinate 10,528 of CAEGAE010065155.1, read as the reverse complement.
AAGACTGCTCAATAATGGGAAACAATAAATAAATGATGAATACATTGGTCAGTGTTACAGTGTCAGTTAATTAAAACTACTTAATGTAAATGAGCAGGTATTTATTATATAAAAAACAAACAAAAATTACATCAGCTTCTCCAACATTTCTGGTGGAATTTGGGAGTAGTGGCAGAGTTCATTTGGCTGAGCTTAAGATAATTACTAATTTGCTGAGATGCATTTGTGCAGAGCTTAATCACAAAGATTAAATCTTAAATTTAAAATGTTTTAACATATCTCTGCTGAAACTGTTAAATCAAATCTATTTACATTCTCATTTTCAATAAACAAACGTTAAAATTCTAGATCTATTGTCAGTTCAAATTCACAAATTTATGGGGTATGGATTGTGTTTTTCATGTGTGTGGATCTGTGGTGGTCTTGGGTGTAGATGTACTGCTGAGGCTGAGGAATACCGAATGGAGATTCGGGGAAAAGGACAGTAACCTTAGTGAGAGATGAAATGGGGAGAAATGGCCAATCTGGCCACAGGAGTTCTGCTCACCTGATAATTCTGCAAACTGACACGGGGGCAGTAGTCCCCAGAGGTTGTACACTGCAGTGGAGGCAGGGTGTGAGATTTTTAACCTTCTCCGTACCAAGCTAGACAGAACCAGGGAATCTACCAGTTACTGGTGTTGGGACCTAGACACCAATTTCCTTCTCTGAGAGTGACAGTGGATGCTCGACAGCCGAAGTGGATGTCACTACCATGGATAACGGCTTGGCGAAGAGTCCAAAATGTACAGCCTATGAAGAAGAACTGATGGAGTGGGTAGATATGTCAATTCTAATTAACTCTGGCTTAAATATTTCATTGATTTCAGAAGACCTTAAGATGTCTACGTTTGTGCAATAAATAGACAAATGTTGGACACATGGGACAGTGTTGATTGTTAAACATTTAAACAAAATGGAGATAGAACAGACTGCATGTTGTCAGAGAAGCCACAAAAAGGGTTCAGTAATGCTTTATTTGAAGGGTTGTGCATAACACTGACATGACACTATCATAAACATAACACTTTTCATGAAATGGAGTCTTTATGAATATTCATGACGGTTGTCAGTAAGTGTCATCAGTAAATGATTATACTTTTAATACAAAGTTGACATTGTTTAAAATGTCTTTGTTATAACAACTTGACATAAACCTAGACCAAAATGTCTATAATGGTTTGCCTCATGAAGTGGATTTTTACATAGGAGGGTTATTGACTGCTTCAAAGCATCCAAAGTAGTTGCTAAGTGCATTCAGAAAGTTATAATATTCTCATAGGATAAAGGAGCAAGCTTGTAGTCAGTTGTAGCCCAGATGCGTTGCCACATGCGCCTGGTGTTTGACGAGTCATGGAAAAATTGCTGAATTTTCTGACCATAGGCATGTTTTGCTGTTCTGATGATGCTGTTTAGATTGGCTCTGACTGACTCTCTGGGTCCTGTATGTAACTTTTACAAAAATATGTTTTATCCATATTTAGTAATGCTGTCACCATGATGTGACAGCATGGTGTGAGACAGATAATGTGAAAAAAACAAACAAAATCAAGCTCCTTGATCTCCTCCTTGAGGTATTGCTGTCTGCAAAATTACACCGCTCCTGACCTAAATCAACTAATCAGAGCCATGAGGAATCAAGCAACCTCTGCTATTCTGCTCAATTTGCTGATGATTGAAAAATAACTTGGTTACACAGGAAAACCATTTATCAGCCATTGTCAGTGGTTATGCTAACTATCCTTAGCAGTGGTGGCAGATTATTTTGTAATGAACCAGCTGTAGCTTACCAAAGAGCAAGCGGGAGATGGTGAGCACAAGAGTGACAAAACCATCCTCCTGGCTCTGATTGGTTACTGCTGACTGAGTTAGTATGAGTCCACTGGGAGAAGGCAGAGGAGCTGAATTATTTCACAGGTTTTCTTTTTAGCCAGATTATCTGCCAAGACATAACGCTAATTTTAACAAATATGTAAAAAACTTTTTTTTTTATTTAAAAGCTATATACTGGTAGCTTTAAAGGAGATGAGATTTTCAGGTTATCATATTGCCTATAATTATGTCTACTTTAGGTTTTGATGCCTGGCAATAAAATAACAGTTGAATTGGATGAGGCAGAAGATCTTACATACCTAGAGTAAGTTTAAATATCAACACATACCTACATTATTTCATTTCATCTATGAGCACTAATTTAACATTTTCGTTGAATGTTTTTAGAGATGTGTCTGAGAGCTCTGTGCTATTGAATCTGAAGAAGAGGTTTGACCGTGACTGTATTTATGTAAGTTCCACTGTTATTCTTAGCCTTTCAAATAAAAAAATCTTATACTGTAAGATTTGTATTTCTTACATTGTAAGAAATACAAATCAAGGAGTATTGATAACACCTTCTCGCTCACTGACTTCTGGAGAAAGGCACCAGCACCTCTGGTGACCCCACTAGGGATAAGCGTGTAAAGATCCATCAATGGACGGATGTAATGTATGGATGAATGAATGGATGGATGGATGGACGGACGGACAGATGGATGGATGGTAACACATTTGCTATTATGTCAGTGACTTAAAATGTCACTGACACAATAAATCCACAATTTAAAAAAATGAACTACTCTGTTTTCATTCTGTGAACACGAAAACCTTTAATAATAAATATTTCTCATAATACTATAAATGCAGAGTGCCGCTGTTTTTGCCTGTAGCAACTGGGTCAGGCAAAAACAGCGATACCCTGATTGTATCGTAATCAGGGTAAATCAAACCATAAACAACCAAGGCTGTATACGCAGTAGTGGAGGAAGTTGTAAGATTTCAGAGAAGATTTGAGCAATTTATGTACAGTTTCGGAGGAAGAAGCTGGATGGAGTGATGAAAAAGAGGGAGCTGATTCTACTGAAGGACTGTAACTAGATTACAAGATAATATGGTTGCATCTTGCTGCACTTTTAGTTTCTGATGCTTAGCCTTGATGACTGCATCTGCATATGTGTCTGCCCTTTAATGGGCAGACACATATTTATATATTTGAAAATTATTTCAATACTATTTAGCCTATGTATCTAGGCTAAAATTACACATTTTCATGATTTTTTTTTTTAAACAGGACCTTTATTTTTAAATTTAGAATTTGTATCTCCCAGGATACATTGCCCGTTTGGGGTATAAAAAAATTACACTTTTGCATGTTTGTAAATAGTTATGAAACACATTTTAAAATATTGTAAGCCATGACTCTACCTTGTTTTTGTATGTCTTGCATTTAAAGTTGTTTTTAAAATACCACAAATCAGTATCAATTCAATTTATATAGCAGCAATTAACAAATGTCTCAAATTAACTAACAACAAAAAAAATCAGTTCAACCCAATCATTTTTATTAAGGATGCATGTAGTGACAGTGGATTGGTAAAACTCTCCTTTAACAGGAAGAAGCCTCCAGCAGAACCAGAACCTGACTCAGTACAAGGGTCAATCTGCCATTATCCTTAGAAAATCTGCACCAAAATACCCTGAATTCATACATAGTAAACAATAAATTAAAATAATCCACATTTGAGGGTAAAATGAAGCTTAAACAATGTTTTAATAGTGATTATATATAAATTCAATGACTCAAAATAAAGAAAATCTGAGTGTAACTATTTCTCTTTTGTACCACTAACTGGGCAATGTACCCCACAAGATACAAACATTGTTATTTAATGTTTAAATGTAAATCATATATATATTTTTGAAAAATATATATTAAATCACTCTAAAGAACAACATTTTACAAAAGCAAGCCCTCTCACATCAGTATGTATATGAAAAATAACATAAACATAAAATAACTCATACCATAAACATAAAATAACATAAACATAAAATAACTCATACCTCACAAAGAATGTCTTTAGCCATAAAGTCCGCCATTTTGAACTTTATAATGCTGGCATAAGGTCTAATGACCTCAGTATTTTCCCCAATGCCCCCCTAAGTGTATCAAACAATGTGAAGTGCAGGTGGTTGATAGCCCACTTGTCTGCAGCTTGTAAATCTCTGTATCCCACAGGATACGAAACCCATTTAAGGGTTATGAAAGCCATTTATTATATGGCTCAAATAAATCTGGTTGCAGTCCTTCAGTAGAACCAGCTCCCTCTTCTTCATCACTCCATCCAGCTCCTTCCTCCAAAACTGCAGATAAATCGTTTAAATCTCACAACTTCCTCCACTTCTGTGTATTCAGCCTTAGTTGCTTATGGTTTGATTTACCCTAATTGTGATACAAGATGCCGCTGGCATTTGTCCAGTTACTACATGCAAAAACAATGACACACTGCATTTATAGTATTCTGTGAGAAATATTTATTAAGAGCTTTTGTGTACTCAGAATGAAAGCACAGTAGTTCATCTTTTTAAATTGTGTAAAGTGGATTTATTGTGTCAGTGACACTTTAAACCTAGGCTTCTAACAATTCAGAAACAAAGAATTTCCAATTAACTTAAACAAATCATACTTTACATTTAGCTCTAAAAACTTATACACTGTAATTTGTGTAGAAGCTTGTTTTTTAAATGTTTTTGTTTACAAGTAGATTCAATTCTTACTAAATTACTCAATCTTTGTGATGTCTGTGTACTTAGCAAATATTATATTTTACTCCAGACCTACATTGGAAACATCCTATTGTCCATCAACCCCTTCAAGTCACTCATCATTTTCTCTGAAGAAGTGAGGCAGAAATATGAGGGCAAGGAACAAAATAAAAACCCACCGTGAGCAGACTTTTCTCAAATTACACTTGCTTGATATTCTATATTTTCATGTACATTTTACGTCATCTGGCCGTTTTTCTGTTTTTGTTTTTCAACGGCTTAACTTATTTGAGTCCAATATGCCTATTTAACACCACACAGTATTTTCTGCTATAGTCTCGTACAGGATATTATTGTTCATCTTATTCTTCATATATTGTTTTAACACTTTAACAACTTTTTGTGTGAACCTTTATATTTGTTGGTGTCCCCTTTGTGGGACAATAAAGGATGTTTCTATTCTATTCTGTTCTATTCTATTCTATTCAAAAGTGTGTCCTGTGGAAGTGCTGATTTAAGACATGTTTATGTGCCTTAGCCATGTGTATGCCATAGCTGACTCCACCTTCCGGCTATCCCAGTCCTCAGAACAGGACCAATGCATCATTGTGAGGTACTAACGAAAATACAGTTTTATAATTTTTGTTTTTTAGACATTTTTAACATTCAGGACTTGGCTGCGTTCAGTCAATTGGTGAATGTCCTTTGTCAGTAGTAGCACAATTCAGCATTAATTTAAAGTCTTGGTCACATGGCCTGGAAGTGGGTGGGGGAAAAAAACAATATTCTAGATGCAAATCTCATAAAATCAGTCTAATTAGTCTAGTGTGTGGTAACACAATCCAGCCTTGACTCTCAGTGCATGACTCATCTAGAAATTATTCATTTTCAGAGGTCTTTTTGTTTATGTGTTTTGACCGACTGGAATTTGTTGATGGTCCCTAAATGAATGAACAGAATGTTCATTTAGGACATGAACTCGCTCCATGGAGATATTAAAATGGAATCAATAACTCCTGACTTCTTAACTCTGAACTCTTACAGCGGCTATAACAATAAAAGAGTAAATTCACTGACTCCGCCCCCCAAAACACAGGTTCCCACCAAAGCAAAGCGAAGCCAAGTCAAGTCAAGTCATTTTAGAACAATTTAATTTCCACAAGTCTGAGTTGTTCATCACGCTTGGTAAGTAATATTTTTCTTAGATCATTTATATAATGATTATCTTCAGTTGAGACCAGCCTGTATGATAGATGTCATGATCGCCACATTGCTAGGTGATTGCATATTTAGTTTAGCATGCTGAATGTTTGCAGAGTGTAAGTGTTGGAGAAACAAAATCAACCAGGTGAACATCCAGTCAAATTCTTGGCTATCTTAAATAGATTTGTAATAATCTGGACTACGTTTTTCATGATTTTGAATGTGTGCATAAATATTTGTCAGATTTATCAACCTTTCTGATCCTGATTCTTTTTCCTTGAAAAACTGTAAAAGGCTTTTTCATGTTGAAAGTATATTCTGCACTGATACCAGATATAATTTATGTTGTCATTATTCCAATTGCCTTCTCATATGCATTTTGCAGGATGTTTTAATCCTTATTGCCATTTTTCTAGATATTAAGATCAGTTTGGTTGAGGACGAATGGCCAGTTGTCAGCATCAGTCTTTCTCACCCACTGACCAGTCTGTTGCTTCTTATTGTGCTCCAAAAATTGTTTTGTAAGTGTTAATATCTCTGAAACTCCACATCTCTGTAATTGAGGCTTGTTGTTAGAGTTGTAGTAAAAATGTATTCCTTTGTTACATTTTTCATTGTCATGTTTTTTGTTTGTTATGATCCAGAGACCAACACTGGCTATTTTACTTGGAAACTCAAGACAGTCCAACGCAGTACCTATGAGGAGCACATTGGTGTCCCTGGTCAAACTTCACAAACAATCTGTGTTAGTGAGTTGACAACCCTTTGGGGGAGTGTAGATAGGCCCTGTCTCTTATTAGATGTTCAACAGAAACATAAACTGAGTAAGAAATGATGGCACTGAATACCAGGTTGGCCTGTTGTGTACTGTAATATCCAACAATCTACCTGTGTTAGAAGAAAATTTACTATATCATTTTACATGAACTGCATGCATTACTTTCTCCACCTTGTACTTTCAACAATTTCATGTATGTTGTATTGAAGAAAAATGTATTAAGCACACTGTTTTTTGCATTGACTCACTGACATAGTGGTGCAGTTGGTAGTCTTGCGGTTCGATTCCAGGCTCGGTGTCTTTCTGCATTGAGTTTGCATGTCCTCCTTGTGCATGGTGGGTTCTCTCCGGGTTCTCCGGCTTCCTCCTACAGTCCAAAAACATCACTGTTAAGTTAATTAGTTTCTCTAAATTCTTCTTAGGTGTGTGTTTGTGCATGGTTGTTTGTCCTGTGTGGCCTGGCGACCTATGCAAGGTGAACCCCGCCTCTTGCCCAAAATGTCTCATTGGAGATAGGCACCAGCACCCCTCCTGACCCCACTAGGGACAAGGGTGTAAGAAGATAAATGGATGGACAGCTGACATAGACCTTTTGAATGAAACATGTTTCTAATTATAGTTCATGCTTTGAAATAAATGCATTTCAGAAAATCGCCTCTTTATTAAATGTTTATTTTCCAAAAAATTGTTAAAACCTCAAAATAACAAAATACATATTTAATATTAATTACAAATAACTCTTACAAGGTAAAAAACTCAGAGAGTTAATATTTAATATCTAACATCAATTTAGTGTTAGTAATTGTTAAATGACTAACTCCAGGCAGATTTGATATGTGGCACTTCACTAGAGTTAAGGTACCAACTCTCCAAAAAGATTTAAATTAACACTCTCTGACATGGATCCATATAGACACTTTAAAAGTGTTGAAATCAAATCTGACATAGTTAAATTGGCCCTCCTGGATTTGCTGCGTAGTCCTGGTAACACAACAATCAAACTATCAAGATGATTCATTGTACTTTTACAAAGTAAACTTCCTAATTAAATCCTGAATGTTCAATTTATTATTTTATTTATTTCTGCTGAAACACTAAATACAATTTTATAGCATTTTCATTCTCAACAAACAAATTCCAAAGTTTTAGATCTATGATCTGTGTTACAAATCAACCATTTATAGGGGCACTAGACCTTCAGTAGAAGTCTGGTAGATTTTTTTAAGCAGACCTATGAAGACACTGTTGCAGTAATTGACTAAACTTAAATGCATGGTTGTTTCTCAAGATCTTGTTGAATGACAAAATCTAATGACAATAATTTACCTCTCAACTTTACAATTCTAGATCTCAGAAGTGCATATATTGAGAAATTATGTAGAGTCAACCCCTCTAAGCTTTTTTGATCTTTAAAGCAGTCTGCAGCCAAGTTGCTATGGAGGTTAAACAGTCAGATCAAGGTTTCCCCCAGAAAACTTGCTAAGCTTGGTGTTTGGGGCACTCGGGCAGTAATTCATCCAGTGGTCAAGTTGGCAAGAAACTTGAAAATATCACTTGATAATTATGTGTTATTGGAAGATTAGCACCTGAACACCAACTATAAAGTCTTAGAAATGCAAACATTTAAAAAAATAAAATTTAAATAAGCAATGTTTAGTCTGGTGTCACAAATAAAGTCTGGTGGCTCACAAGGCTTATAATACAATGGGGGACACCCGGCAGATATTATCAGTGTTTATTTAGTAAAATAGAAATAAATTTGCTTATTTCACAACATACTTCATACCCAGTGGTATTCTCTCCTAAGATCTGTTTAAAAATATAGTCTCAGATCAACACAGCCCTCCAGCAATGGAGCAGCTGGAGCCTACATTTGCTTTGCATTAATCTCCACATGATGACAATGATACAGCATGACCTGATTAAATATGACATTCTTGATTAATATGAGTTGTTGCTATATTGTTGTACAGTGTGCCCCTTTTTAACTTTAATTCCCTGCCCCTCCGAAGGTCTGTACGGCCCTGGTTCTACAAGATGGCGTAATTTATTAACAACTCTGCATTCTAATTTGCAAGCACAACATTCATATCTCATGCATTTTAGACAGACATATTTCAATTTATGCGTGGACAAAACTGTCCATGCATAAATTGCATGGACAGTTTATGCATGGACATAAACTGAAATTCTCTCTTATTACTTTGCAGGGTTACAAAACTCAGTTCATACAGTCTGATTTACTAGTAAAAATATTTATGACAGAAAGGGTCTTAGAGTTGTCAGTCAAGCTCCTGTATGTCCTGCTCAGTATGGAGAAACAACTTACCCTTCTAGTTTATCCATCGTCATCTGTGGCTATGCTAGTAAGCCTGAGCAGTCATGATAGGCTCTGTTATCAAAAACAGAGCCTGTCATCTCTTAACTCCATTATTAGGTATTTTAAAAATGATTGATAATTTTATAGATTAAATCCTAATATTTCTTTGAAGATTTTGAAGAGTCTCTTCAGTTTAGGAAGCTATTTCTCATCAGTTTTTCTATGATGATTTGTCCAATACATTTCTTCTTACACAGTGGACAGAGTGGTTCTGGAAAGACTGAAGCTATGAAGCAAATAGTCCATTACCTCAGCTCAACGTATCAGGACAGAAATGACAACCTAAGACAGGTAATTCAAAGTTGGAAAAAAAAAATCAATTATCATTTTTGCTTTCATGTGCACTTGTTTTCATTTCTTAATTAGCCAATGGAAGTCTTTCCCATCTTGGAAAGCTTTGGGAATGCCAAGACCATTCTTAACAACAACTCCAGCCGATTTGGCAAGTATCTTCACATTCACATACTCCAGTAAGTCCACTAATTATTACTTAATTCAGCAATATTTGTAGATTGATCTCTTATCATGACTAGTAAAATTGATTGCAGCTATTTTTTAATTTGGCCTCCTGGGTGACAGTGGAGTTGTTGTAGGAACCTCACTGTCTAACTATCTCTTGGAGAAGTCCAGGGTTGTCTTTCAGGTAAGTTCACTAAGTGCTTTGACATATTACAGTTTGTCAAAAAAATTTTTAGACAGTTGGTCTTGAAAATACAAGAAAAGATTTGAATGTGTAGAATATGTATTCTAGATTTTCACTGTTAGTGCTACTTCAAATCTCTTCATTTCTGAGGGGTGTTTTAAGGTAAGTTTGGCACAGATTGAAAAAATTACTTTCTAGTAAAGGACAGTCTATTCTCCTCATTATAAATTGGAGTCTGTCCGCTGGTGTGATTCAGGCTCATTTTAAGCATGCTGCAGTCCAGCTACTGCTTAAGAAACCTGGCATTGATCACACTGCCCTGGCTTATTATATGCCTATTTAAATGTTGCAATTTCTTTCAAAGGCTTCAGGGGAAATTGTTTTTGTCATCGGAAACAGTTTTTAACTGAGAACATTCTAGAGCATAGGCGTAACTTCCTGAAGGACTGGTGTGGACATGTCCCCACCAACTCTGGCATGAAGGGGACAGTCCACACCGATATTTCCTGCACCTTTTTTTTATTTGCCTGCATTTATATAACTCGGCAGCAGATGCACGCTGCATTAACAGCCAGGTAATGCTTTTTAAAATTCCTTTGGAAAACGTAAATGGCAAGTCCGCTCAGTGTTGGACGTCACGTGACTTACAGTGCACTGCAGTGCGCCACATGCGCTGTTTCTTTACATTGAGTCAGGAATATCGGTGGTCGGGGAAACGACACAATCAAGCAAAGAATCTGAGAAGGGGACGCAAAGTTTTGATATTGATTGTCAACACTAAGATAGCAAGATAACAAGGTCCAAGGGGATCACATTTCACAGGTCAATAAAAAGCTTTAATAAAAAAGTGGGTAGTAGGTTAGTTATGCTACCTTAACTTTCATTACCTGAACATGAACTCATG
>CAEGAE010065150.1:0-19670 GCA_903067095.1 Girardinus metallicus | reverse complement strand
AGTATTTTAAAGTCTATCCTCTGAGCTACAGGGAGCCAGTGGAGGACTGTAGATCTATAGCTCTAGATCTATAACCCGAGATCGGTCCAGGGAGCCAGTGGAGGGACTTTAAAACTGGGGTTATGTGCTCTATCTTCCTGGTTCTAGTGAGAACAGCAGCAGGTTCTGGATCAGCTGCAGCTGATTGATTGATTTGTTGGACAGACCTGTGAAGACGCTGCTGCAGGAATCGATGCGACTAAAGATAAACGCCTGGATGAGTTTCTCTAGATCTGAGACATCAGTCCTCTGGTCCTGGAGATGTTCTGCAGGTGATAGAAGGCCGACTTTGTAACTGTCTTTATGTGGTTCTGAATGTTCAGGTCAGAGTCCATCACTACTCCCAGGTTTCAGGCTGATCGCTAGTTTTAGTTGTAATGACTGAAGCTGTGCATTGACTCTAGATCTATAACTCTAGATCTATAACTCTAGATCGTTCCTCTTTAGGTCCAAAATTAATAACTTCAGTTTTGTTTCTGTTCAGCTGGAGAAAGTTTTGGCACATCCACAAAATATGATAAGTGAGAGAATTCATACTGAAGAACTACCACAGAGCACACACTCAGCAGTTTCTCATTCCAGTGTGAGCGCTGAGGTTGTAGGTTTGGTTGTGTTGGGACTGAATCTTAAAAGTGCAAAGACACGCAGTAACGGAGCGGCGGGTGGCTCCAGCTGTGAGATAATGTATTGAACTAGAGCACCAATTAACCTCTGATGTCATTCCATTTGCAGCAGTTCGATGAATCAGTCACTGTGAAATAAAGCCTGCAGCGTTCAGATGTTCTTCAGAAAACGTTTTACCTCAACTAGTTAGCTGGAACGACCTCCACTTCTCCTTTTAACCATTTTCAATACTAAATACTTCCAGAACTTGTACAAAGTTAGCAAAACTTCAGAAATCCATGGATTACATGTAAAAGGCTTTGCTAGCAATCTGTAGCGCCTAGTCAAAGATCTTCAAGTCAAACTTACAATATTCTGATATTCAGACCGCTAGACAACCTGAGGTTCACTTGGTGGTGGGCACACTTCTGCTAATCTGCTAATCCGCTAATTGCAAAGCTAAGTTTTCATTTAAAGCCTTAGCAATTTACTAACACTAAAAGCATTTAGCACACCTAGCTTCCAGATAAATAACAAAGTGCTAACTTAGTTAGCTGTTTTGTAAACTTTCAGTTGAACAAAGTTTGACTTCTTTGTTGAAGTTTTGATTATTTACTGCTAGGAATTTTTCAAGTAGGTAAAAATCTGATTGAAGCCTGAAAAGTCGGATTTTGGGCCATAGGAAGGTAAAAACAGCTCAGTGTAAAAGAACTGCAGCAAAGAACACGGCAAAAACACAAAATCTTACAGAAAGTATTTCTGAATTAGTTCACGCAAATATTTTAGTACACTTGGAATAAAACAAAACTAGCTTACAAATACCTTTTCAGGAAGATAAGTAGTAAGTAATTTCTTAACAAGACTTTTTTCTCATGTTATAAGTGAAACCGACTACCAGTGTTTTTGAACACTGCATCTATTGAAGGACTCTTTGAACCTCCAATATGTCGCCCCACCTTATGCATAAAATCCCAAACATTAACACGAATTTCTTTGTCACTTAGGCTGCTTTAAATTCAACCCCGTAACTGGACAATCTCACTCCTCTATCAGTGTAGCTCTATAACATAATTAAACTAATTCTTCCAGTTCCTTTGAGATCACGTGTCCCTTGATTAAAATAGCTAATTGTAAGTATATTTTATTTGATTGGGAATCATAATAATTAGACTGATAAGTAGAATATGGCAACTTGATGTAAAAGTGTTTCTCATAAATCATGAAAATAAACTTTAAAACAAATATTAAATCAGGCTGTTTTATATTTTTGACTCATTCTTTAAACTTTGCATACAGTCCAACAAATATTAGTTTAATTTTTGCTGTTATTATAAAAAAATCATAACAATGCATCACGTTGCGGAGTTGAACCCAGTGTAAAAGTTGACCAGACTAACGGTCAACTTAACAAAACCACCGTTTTTATAACGGGGTTGAAGATTTTCACTAAAAGTTGCCATAAGTCCACATCAGCGAAGGTATGGAGCAACATCAGTGCTGAAAGGTTGAGCTTGACAATGACGATCTATGGATACAAATAATCAAATATAGGTAAGAAACTTTAATCACTTAAATCTCTTTACAATGTGAGCGGGAAAAGACTTCAGTGATGTCACTTCCAGGGTGTTGATGAAACTGGACTGGACCATTATTTATAAAAAGGAGGAATTGGAATGATGTTACGGGTTTAGCAAAACTGGAGGGACATGATTATAAAGTGCAATTTTATGAATAATTCATGTATTTTTTCATATTTCTTTTATTTAGGTGAAAGTATTCTAAAAAATGTTTATATTAGTAGAAGTAACTTGCAGTTAGTGGCTGTTTTTATTTGTTTTATATTCATTGAGGAATGAACGTTGGTCAGTGGGGACATGATCATGTGGCTGACTTCCACACGAACAGCCCATAAAATTTTTTCAAAACATAATTTTTAAAATATATTTGCATGTTACATTCCAAAGCACATGAATATTTCCATTTCTTGATTTTTCTCAAAAAATGTTGTTTGCGTTATATGGAAAATCTTTGAGAAAAACCTGCAGGACACAAAATGCACCGAATTCAGAGGATGACCCAAAAAAATACTCTGTAGATTTTGTGTTTTTGCAATAAAGTCCATCTTTGAGTCACCAATTCTTCATGTGAAACCAGTAAGGGATCCAGAGGAAGCTGGAATACTGTTATTTCCAAACCACGGTGTAAAGTGACAGTTCAGCACTGAGAAGTGTTTGCTTCGATAAAATATGCTCATCATCGTCCAGGGTGAGTTATTCTTCGTAAAACCAAAACACTTGAGAGTTTAACCTTCTGAAATCAGAAACATTTTGCTTGTTTGTAGGTTTGACGTTAGAATTTTCTGGCAGTGAAAGAGTTAAAATGTGCAGAAGCCGCTACAGAAGGCGTATAAACACACCGTGGCTGCACACATTGATTAATAACCGGAATATGTTTTGTTCCTGCAGGAGTGGGTGTACACACACGGGCAGCAGATCCGTCAGCAGCAGCACTGCCTGTCGCTGTCGACCACCTTCCCTGCATCGCAGGTCCTCATGCTGCCCTGCAACATGGCGGACGGGAAGCAGGTCTGAACACACACACACCCACCCCCACACACACACGCACACATCCTCATCTCAGACTGACAGGTGGTGTGTATCTGCAGCACCATCTATCAAATGGCAGGTAAATAAATCAAAGTGTTAATTAACCTGAAGATGAATTTATTTAAAAAATGACTGATATTCACACATGTGCAGATGCTTGGCGCGTTTTTGAGCGTGCAGCTTTGACAACAGACACTCACGCATGTCATTACCTGACTACTGGGCACCTTGACGGCGTCCCAGAAACCCCTGCAGAAGGGAACCACCTGACAACCAATAAATCACCTGAGGAGGAGGAGAAGGAGAGGAAGAGGAGGAAGAAGAAGCAGCATTGGAAGGGAGACATGAGAGGAAGGATGAGGAAGAGGAGGAGGAAGAGTGGAGATGAGGAATGGCAGGAGATTTTCTCATTAAACCTCACCAACTGTTCCAACGTGGAAAATCTGCTCCGGTGTGTTTGTGTTCGTCGCCTCCGGGTTCCTGCGATGTAAAACCAAACCAGAGGACGCACGGATCCAACCACACTCAGAAAACATGTTCATATTTCCACGTTCCGATATCTGACATGACGCACAATAAGATTCAGTTGTTATTTCATCTAAGAGTCATCCAGGCAGAAAATGAGAAACAAAATGAGAATGAAGGTAAAAGGGCGTAAAAACAGAGAATCAAGAGAGGAGGTGAAAATATAAAAGAAAAAACGTCAGAGCGGCAAAAACGAAACTGGAAGAAAGAAGAAAAGCACAAATACACATAAGTAATCACACTTACAGTCAAAGTATTCACACCCCTAAAGCAAGTTTTCCCTTCGCAGCTGCTAAACTAAAACCTGCAAACAAATTCAGGACTAAAATAAAATGTATATTGCTCAACTTTTTAATAATCCATACTTTTTTGCACAGTCATATCATTGTGAAAGAGAAAATAATAATCTTCTACTTGCATCTCCAGGTCAGTATGACTGCAGTCGGCTCAGTCTGCCAGGATAAGATATGAGAGAATCACCTGCATACAAATCCAGATATGATTGGCTGATCAAAACTTCACAACATTTACTTTTATTCAGTTCGAGACTCGACTTATTCAACTTCCTAAAACAGAATCATTTAAACTCAAAATCAAGATTATTTTACACTGGAGTAAATGTTTTAACTTATTTTTAATAAAACTTTTTTTTTTTTTTTTTGCATTTATTATTTCATGGATTTTTCTTATTTTTCTGGGTCCACCCACTGTGTGTTGGAATGGCCCAGTCAAAGCCCAGACAGACCTCTAACTGAGCGTTGAGGTTCACAGAGTCTCCATCCAGTCTGACCGAAGCTGAGGTTTTTTCATAGAAGAAAGGGCAAAAATAAAAATAAAACCTACTAGACTTTAAATCTCATGGTGTCGATGAGACAGATTGTTGTTATTTTTAAAGACGGTGAACGCATCGCTGTGCATGAAGAGGCTGGAAGTGTGAAAGACGAGCTGCAAATTAGGAGAGCAGAGAATTCTGCTTTGAGATGTGAAGAATTTAAAATGATTTTCTGAGAATTTATTAGAGGTTAACAAGACAAGAACAAACCTGCAAAACAAAATGTCCAAGAGATGAAGAAAAAGATGTGGAGATGCAGATGGAAAAGAATTGAAAAAGAAAAAAAAGAGACGTTGAATTATACATTTGAAAAAGAAGATACAGCTTGAAGAAATTAATAAATTATGAAAACAATGAAACAAGGAAGGAACAAGAAGATGGAAAGAGAAGGAAGGAAAAAGGGAGGAAGGAATGAAATGAAGAAGGAAAGATGGAGAGGAAGGAAACAAGAAAGGAAGTAAGACGGAGAAGGAAACGGGAATGAATGAAGGAAGGAGAGTAGGAAACAAAGAAGGACGTAGGGAAGGATGGGAAGACAGGAAAGGAGGAAAGTATGAAACAATGATTATAGAAACAGTTAATGAAAAAAGTTCATTTCCAAACATTTTTTTTCTCCCATTTTGCTTGACTTTGTTTGAAAGCAGCCAGAAGGTTGAGGAGAGAAGCGTCTCACCTGGAAACGCCTCCAGCAGGCCGAGCGTTTTGGTTCCCGCCGTTCTGCTGGAATATTTCCAGATCGTTTCACTACGTTAGCGAAACGAGGCTCTACGCTGAACCCTGGAGACGGAGGATGTTAGGGAGACCGGGGGGGCTGATGTTTGGGTCTGCATGCATGGAGACAGGCAGGCAGCTGCAACACACCTGCAGGAGGCGCTGCTGCTGCGGCGTTACACACAAACACACCATCTGGGTTTGTTTTAGCCGTTTCTGTGTGTGTTCTGCAGCCGCGCCGCTGGAGCGCATCCCTGTCATGTAAATGAAACGTGTAAACCTTTGTGCCGACACACTGTGTGAGTGTGTGTGTGTGTGTGTGTGTGTGTGTGTCAGAAAGCAGGAAGTAGAGCGATGATAGCTAATTAGAACGACGATCCGGCAGAGAAACAGCCCAGAGCTGACAGGTGGAGGCTGAGGGAAGGAAAAAAATGCAGAGAGAAGCAAAAAAACAGAGTGAGAGAAATCCACAAAAAAAAAAAACACATAAAGACAGAACTAAACAAAGAGGAGAAAACTGGAATCATTTTAAAACTGAACTTCCAAAGTATTCTGCATAAAATCTCACTTACATGAATGAAGCAGCAGCACTTAGTGCCACATTCATTTTTAGTAAATTACATGTCTGCCTGTAAACACTTTGCTACGCTTAATGGCAGCACAGGTTGTGTCTAAAAATGTCTCATAAATAGAATGAAATATGCAAAGAGGAAGAATATTTTAGCACATTAATAAACCTTCAGCTAACAAATCTGGAAATGTCAGAAAAGAGGCGAGGAGAAGTAGTTTCCACTCTTAACGCTGTGGAAGAATCGCATGAAAGAAATACAAGTCCTGACTTTATACATTATACAAAACTTAAACACACAAAAAAAGATCTGGAATATTAGAATAATTTGTTCCAGACATCTCAAAAACATTGTCTGATGTTTTTGCACCAAACAGCTTTGAGAAAAAAAATGTTTCTGTCAAAATGACAGAGTATTAGAGCCAGACTAACAGATATTTTTAAAAAGAATAACATTATAAGAGAGATTAAAGTCTTGATATTAGCAGAATACAGTCAATTCATACAGATTTGAGAAAAAAAGTAATTTCTAAGAGGAAAAGAAGCTTCTGACAAAAAAACACTTTTATCGGTTCAGTTAGAGATTGGAAGGGACTTTAGATTGGGTCAAAGGTCAAAGATCATAAGTACACAACGCAAAATCTTTGTTTTATAAATATGTTATTTTACATATTTGTCAAAATTGTCACCATGTTGTGACAGTAAAATATGAGACGGATAATCCGCGATAAGGTCGATCTCCTCCACTTCCTCCCTGCTGCTGCCTGAACAAACGCACCGCTCCCGACCAAAAACAACCAATCAGAGCCAGGAGGCGGGTCTTAGCGCTGTCAATCATTCTCATGTACTCACTGCTAAATATGCTAATGGTGGAGAAACACTTACTGTTCCAGGAAAATGTTCTAGCTGCTGTCATCAGTGGCTATGCTAACTAGCCTTGACATGTTGTGATGAGCTAGTCTCTCAGCTCCCAGCGGTCGTCTGGAAAAAGAACAAAGTGGCCTGAACTTTACCAGAGCTGCTCTGACTTGCACAAAGACAGAGTAACGCGACATGTTCCTCTCATATTTGATGTCAGCTCTGCTGCAGCAGCCGGTAATGAGGTGAATACTAATTGATTTACTTTTAATTATCCCTCCCTCTTTTTTTCTTTCAATTACAACCCTCAGCGGCCCGTCGCTGCGCTGCGACGAGCGCATCGTCCTGCCAGTTACAGCAGAGCTGCAGTTAATTTACAGGACAAAGCTTGCATGTGTGGGATTAGGACCCCACAATGCTGAACCAATCAGAACATGTTCAGGCTCCACACCCTGACAAACTCTGAAACTCAAGTAAAGCATGGATATAATTTATATTTTGTGCTTTAATATTCAAATTTTGTCCCTTCCTTTATCAAATCTCCAGTCTGATTGGCTCTCAGTCTGTTTCCCAGCTGTAGAATAATGATATAAATAATATAATATCCTCCATTATTACTATTTATACCTACACTCACCCCAAAATCTAACATTTAAATTTCATTCAGTACAACTAATTCAGCTTCAAATGGAAAGAACAACTCGTGTCATTTGTTTTACGGTGATACTTTCTGTTTTCTCCCTCGTTAAGCAACATAAAATCATGACACTTTAGTGTAAAATGATTTTCCCCCCTAAATATAAGCAATATTTCAAGAAAAGAGATACACAAAAGCAGATTCACGCCGAGATGGAGGGTAGATTTAGGAGAGACCTCCATCTAGTGGCCATTAAGTGGAATTACAAATAGACTCACCAAAGCCTTGCCAACATTTGAGATTATAAATTGAAAAATATTTAAATAACAGTTAAACTTTAGCAAGATAGTTACAGAATCAGGGCTGATTGATAGTGAAAGTAAAAGGTTTTCCACACAATATAAAGGGAAGTCAACAGATTGGGATTGAGCAGCTCTGTAGAATTTTCAAGATAAAAGCTCTGTGCTTAATTTTTTTTTTTTAAGCTACTTTGATTTTTAAGTAGTATTTTTCCCTCTATGCTGCCAAATTACATAATTATGAAAAGATTATTTAATTTCAAGAAGTTCTCATCGAATACAGAGACTGCTAGTTATTATAACAGCATCTACCGACTCTCTGGTTACCTAGCAACTCACTCACTCTTTATATATCACGTCATGTTTCTAGCAACAACCTGTTGAGTTACTCGCGCAGCAGCAGTTTCCTGTTTCTCATCACTGTTTAAAAATAAAAAACGACGTGGCGAGAAAACTGGATGAAAAGGCAAAGGTCACATCATCAGAATGGTTTCAGATATTTAAAACGAAAAAATGAATCAATAATTATTTATGATGACCGATATGAAACCTTTATATCATGATACATGTTTCATGATAATGTGTCATTATTATGAAACCAACGAACTGCTCTAGTGATGGACTGCTGACCTGTCCAGCGCGTCCCCCACCTCTCACCCACTGGCTGCTACAGGACAGACACATTTGTTAATTTATCACTGTATATTTTTCCTAAGTAGTTACTATAAGTTACCTATACTTGTATATGGAACCGTTGTAAATGGTGTCTATGTTGCACTCGTCAGTGAGCAGCTGTGAAACATTTTCTTTGTTTTTATGCTAAACTCGGTGACAGAACCTTTGTCATAGTCGGAAGCGTGTTCCTCTGCAAACGGCTGCGTCGTCTCTGACTCGCTCTGCAGAGCGTGACTGAAGACCTTTTCAGAAACGTCTCGGGCGAATGCAGCTTTCTGGATTAAAAACACCCTCCTTCAAATGCAGCACAGTGTCTGAGCGAGCAGCAAGAAGGTTGAAGGAAGCAAAAAAGAATAAAATATTAGCATAAAACTTTCTGTTTTTTGTCCCTGTCCTGCAGCGGTGGCAGAAATCAGGGACTCACTTGGAGCACATCGTGTCTCGGTTCTGCCTGGACTCGGAGATGGCTCTGGACGGCATGGACTCGTCCCGCATGCTGGTCATCAGCCCCTGCGAACTGAGCGCCTATACACAGAGATGGGAAGTTCCCTTCTCCTGACCTCGTGACCCTGGGCCTCCAGAAACCTGCTTTATCACTCCGACTCTCCACCGGCGAGAGCTTTGGCCCAGCGCTCCACTTCCGCTGACCGGAGCCGAGGTAGCGACGTCAGCACTGAGCTGAGGATTATCATGTTTCATCAGAAACACGATGAAGACGAGTCGAAGGGCTGAAACATGGTGGAAACCACCGGGGATCAGAAAGATGCATGGAAAACATGGGTCAAATTAAAGAGTTTGAAACTAAGTGCACCTTAAAACTGTCAAAGCTGGGCAGAAACTTTTCACAATGAGGGAAAAAAATGAACGTCTGGTTATTATTTACAACACACACGTTTCTTCTTCAAGCTGTTTAATCATCAGAAAAATTAAAAAGGAAGCACAAGTCATGTTTACCACATAACTCATCATCATTAACAGTGCAGATGGGTTTCCTGTTGGATTCAGCAGCAACGACCAAGACCTCGTCAGAATAAAAGCCATTCAGGTCGGGGGATTAGTATTCCAACATTTAATCTAAGTTTGAGATTATTTTACATAATGTATTTTCAAATGCATTTTTCTGCAAAAACCTTAAACCCAAAACTATGTGAAAGTTAGAACAAATTAGCCTTTTATAATTGCTTCATCACTTCCTGTTTTGCCAGCACTTTAAGTAGTTTTTGCCATGTTTTTTTAGATTTGTTGTTATTTTTTTTTTACCAATTTTCTGGCACAGATCAAACATTTCAGGTTAGCTGGAGATTATCTTGAAAGGAACATAATGCTCTGAAGTATTTCTGCATCATTGTATATTAATGTCAGTTTGCAAGCTGCTGGCTTCTGAAGAAGTTGGGTCGTTCTCCTTCAGATCAAATAATATTTTGTTTTATTGCCTGTAATCTTCATGTTGATTCTTCATTGTGTGCAAATTGTTTCACTCTTCACATTCTCTGCAAAGATGTTTCCTCTCATGTAGCGACAGAATCCCAGACGTAAAACATCTTGCAGGCCAAACAAAGGCTACATTTTATTTCTAGCCAAAGTAACAGGAAACAGGTTATTGCTGATGAAATTCAAACCTTCAACCCTCATGTCATATGATGATGTTCCCTGTTTTCCTGTTTTTGTCATCCTGAGAATATAAACACAGATAAAGTTACTGCTGACATACAAAAGGTTCCTCCTCTTCCCTCACTTTTTTTCCACTTCATCACGCGTTTGACATCTGCAGCTGCATCATCTTGATATCCCCTCTGATTCCTGAATAAAGTTTTATAATTCCTCTTTCTATTTTTGTTAAATGGCTGTGGTGTTTGTGTAAACTGTGAGCTTCAGTGTGTTTTTCAGCATCATCACCTGGAACCTGAATTCAGTCCATCACAATGTCTGTAACTTTTAACTCAAGATTTATTACTTCCTTTTTCCCTGGGATAGAAATTTGACGTAACATTTGTCTTAGTCACTCTTCAAATGTCAAAAAATGTCTACAAGAAAATAATGACTCAGCTACATCAAGTATGTTTGAATCAATCCTATAAAAGATATTTATGTCTTACCATCACAAATATAGATGTGAATAGTGTGCTAAAGGTTACTGGAGCCAGAAGGAAAGCACTATCATGACTGTTAAGTATGGTGGTGGCTCTAGTGTGCTGTGGGACATTTTCTCTTCTAAAAATCCTGGAAACCTTTTTGATAGAATGGCATCACTGACTCTTTCAGATACTGTGATATTTTTGAATAAATAAATATGAAAATGGGTCACCACTGGATCATTCAGCAGAATAAAGATCCAAACCATCAACCTGCTTCCATTCTAATCACCAAGAGTATTGATTATTTAAAGAGACTGTCAATAGTTAAAGATTAAGTGCTGCATATCTATTGGCAAAAAAGGAGAGTGTACATGTGAAAACTTCGCTAAATTAAAGCGGATTCTTTCCCTCTCAACAAATATGCACAAATTATCCATATTAATTCAAATTTCTATTTTAAAAAATAATTTAGACACGTTTTTACCCGTTTTTACCAGTGGTGGCAGTAAGTATGGTGGCGGCTGCCTTTTTCACAAACCACTGCCTGTGTTTGCATTTCTAGCAGGATCTCTTTAACTGGGGAATCTGTGTAAAGGGAGAAATTGCTTTCCTGCAAACTGAAGCCCAATAATTAGAGCTGAGGCGGAGTGTTTGTATACACAGGGACAGAGTACAGTGTGTTCAGATCCCCCTCTGATCCCAGTCCACCGGTCCGTTTCATCCGCTCCGGGAATCATTAACCCGAACCTGGCTGGCCCACTTTGGATTTTAAAGACATTAAACAGCAGGAGATGTCGCAGAGTAAAAGTTGACATTTAATCTTTTCGAGCCGCTTTCATCTGCATCCCTGTTTTCCAGAGGAGAGAGTCGCCTTTACGTAAGTACAGCGACCTTTCTATCTTTCTACATTCTTTCTTTGCGCAGCTGTGTTGAAATAACCTTAATGTTATTATTTTTGTGTTTCTTTACAAAAACCTCAATAATACTGAATTTATCAACGCGTTTTGCGATTTATAGAGTCCTGACATTTCAAGCCGGTTAAATGGACCGTAATTAACTCAATTGTTTCCAGTCGGTACTGTTTTTCTCGCCGTACCGCCGGGGTTTGTAGTTCGAACCATAAAGAATTAGAGTTGCAGACTGCAGAAATGGACTACAACTCCCAGCGTTCAGAGGAAGAATATGACGTAAGAGCTGAAGATACGTTCGAGTAATTTTAAAAATGATGTTTCTCGCTGCAGCTCAGTCAAAGGTGGAACCAAAAAGAGATTTGAAGTATAAGAAGCATATTTTTCATTTTGGTTAAATCTCTGGTTGATACGTTATAGTGTTTCTTTACACTTGTATGTTTTTTTTTTGTAAGTTTTTGATACTATGTACACTCAACGAGAACACGGGGAATTCAGGTAACTTTTTAAAGGTTTCAGCTCATTCTTTTATATTAGCGCAACATCTCGAAACTATTTGGAATATTTTGTGCTTTTTTGCGCATTTAAAGCTGCATTTTATTGGTCAAATTGGAATAATAACATACATCTCCTGTGTATTTGAAAGCATCACGTGGGTCATTTTTTTTTGAGGACATGAAATGAGGTTTGTGTTTTGGTGCTGGTTTAACTAAGGAAATAAACGCTGACAGTGTTCGTTTTTAATATTTTATCCGAATGCACTTGAGGCCCAAGGTAACAAATGGCACTTCCACGCCCGAAAACAGGTATGCTATGCTAATGTTAGCTAGCTGTTTGTAGAAACGGAGTTTGTATTGAATGAGGCGCAAGCTAGCCAAACGTGTTAGCCCAGCTTTCGGTTAGCGGTTGTTTCTGCTTTACCGGTGTATTGATCCCACCTTTTATAACTGGGATGGTTTAGAGTGAAGTCAAAATGTTATCTGCTTTCTTACGTTTACATTTTCAAATGGTTACAACTTATACGCAGTTAAATAATTATGTAAAGATGCACCAGTTAGTCGGTGGGAATCGGTATTTTTTTATTTTTTTTTCACCAATATGCTGGGATTGCATATTGTGTTTCCTATTTAATTGAGAAATAGCACATGTTCCTTTATGCATACATTGTGGATAAACTTTTTCTTCCATTAAATAACTTTCTCGTTTTATGTTGCAATCCTAAGAATTAAAAAAAGAGTATTTTCATCTGTTCCCACATGTTAACCTGTTTATGAACTTTGTGTTTGCTTTCTGAACTCCAGACCTCCCATGTTTCTTCACCGAGTGAGCTCCTTCAGTTCCTGCGTTGGTCCCAGAGGGCATCCCGCTCTCCGCCTGGCCTCCTCCCACCACCAACCATTCACCCCTCACCCCCATCCATGGTGGCCAGCCCCCAGATTCCCACCCTGGCCTCCTCGCCTTCCCCCACCTTACCCACCTCCTTGTCCGCTCTTCACTGGTAACAGATTCCACTTTGTAAACGCTGGTGGTCTGCAGTCATTCCACACCTCTGCGGATGTCATGATGGAGCGTCCCGGCAGAGAACCGCCAACCAAACGATTGAAAAGCGGCGAGGACAGGAAGAGCGTCAGGGAAAATGTATCATCCAGGGAAGGAGGAACGAGGGAAACGAGGGCTAAAGCCAGGGAGAGAGAGTCAAAGCAGGAGCAGCATCATCAGGATTTCAGAAGAGACGGCGAACTTCCAGCGAACCACCAGTCCAGAATCGGAGAGAAACCAAAAACCGGAGCAGAAAGAGTTTACAGCAGAGAAAGGACTAAATGTGAGAGAAAAAGCAGCAGCGACAGAACTAAAAACCAACATTCACAAGCTGCAGGATCCAGGACTGAGCAGGAGAAACCCAACGTCTGGTTCCGAGGCAGGCCTGCTGAGGAGCAGTGGAGCCTTCAGCAGAACCAAACCGGGTCGGCAGAACCTGACAAGGTTGGCGGTGTCGATGCAGGGAGATGGGCGGGGCTTCAGCACCAGCCTTCCAGTTCGATTCAAGCAGACGGACAACCTCCACAACAACCTCCACAACCCGTTAAAGGTCAGTTTCCTCTTTTAATAATGGCAAAATAAAAGCTCTTTAAATGTTCATACCAATAAAAAAATAAATGTACTGGGATGATTAAACTCACAATTCAACGGAGCATTGGGGCCAACCTAAGTAAATTTATGAGAATAGGCATAAAATGATGAGAATGAAGTCTTACAAAAATAAAATCATAATATTTTGGTTGTATTCTTATCACATTATGACTTTATTCTATGTATTCCTATGACTTTATTCTTGAAATGTTATGACTTTATTCTTATACGACTTTATTCTCGGAGCCATTTAGATCACAGGTGTCAAACCCCAGTCCTCAAGGGCCGCTGTCCTGCAGGTTTTAGATGTGCCACAGGTACAGAACTCCTTGTGTAGATCAGTTCTCCAGAGCCTTAATGACCTAATTATTCTGTGGTGCGGTGCAACAGAGGCACATCCAAAAGCTGCAGGACAGTGGCCCTCCAGGACTGGAGTCTGACACCCCTGATTTAGATTCTTCTCATAATATTATAATATAGTTTAATCTGGTAATACTGACTTTATTGTCTTAATTTATTTATAGGTATGCCTAAGCAAAGCAAGCCTCTCAATTTGCACATCTTATCAGATGAAATTAAACCTTATTGTCTTCAGGTCTTCAGAGGTACTGGGAGACCTGCAGTACTCAACCCCAGCCACCAGGGGAGAGCAGAGTCTTTGACTTCTCTGTGATGTCCTACAACATCTTGTCCCAGGATCTGCTGCAGGATAACGCCTACCTGTACCAACACTGTGACCCCGCCGTTCTGCCCTGGCCGTACCGGCTGCCCAACCTGCTGGCAGAGATCCAGCAGCATAACGCCGACGTGAGTCGACATAAAGCCTGAAAATATTCATAAAATCTGAAAATATACTCATTATTCCTCATATCCATCATTTCTGAAATCACTGAGAGGTGGTTCTTGCCAAGACAATTTGCTTCTTTTCTGTGTTTCTACTCCAGACATAGTGGGAATCCCTTGTGAAAACTAATGTCCTTCCCATTTTAACAAGTTTTACCTTCTTCAACTTTAAAATCACGATAGATTTAAAAAAAAGAATAAATATTTCAAGGCCCCAGCGAGATTTGAACTCGCGACCCCTGGTTTACAAGACCAGTGCTCTAACCACTGAGCTATAGGGCCTCACCTGAGCAGAGGTGTGGATCAGGTGTTATTAAAGTTTTAGCACCGTGGCCACACCTTCCAGCTGGTATGACTCCAGTCAGGCCAGTTGGCTTTCAGTGCATCTCTGGTTTTGTGCACTGAGATTGTTGCATTGGTTGTGTTTTTTCACAGGTTAGTATATTTCAGTCAGAAAACATGCAGGTAACCGCTTCGGTTAGAAATAAGAAAGAAAAGTCAACAGAGTTTAACATTGAAATTGTGAGGGATGTTATGATCCCCAACCTGCAGGTCAAACTCATTCAGATTATTCCACAATTTATTTATTTTTTTTTATCTAAATCAGGAGTCATGTGGCTCTTTTTCCACAATGGACCCATATATTTGGCTAAGAAAATGTGCAGAACCAACTATTTTGTAAATATAGATATAACAGTTTCAACAGGGTTTGTTTGTAGAGTTTTTGTACGGAATAAATCCTGCATGGATTTTCCGCAACAGGATGACACGGCATCAATAATATACTTGTCAAAGTATTCAGGGCGTAGGATGTCAGACTCATTTTTTATTTCGATCCACATCATGAGTCATGAATGTCCTCGAAGGGCCAGTTCTGTCAGAAATTTATAAAACTACCAGCTAACAAACCGTTTAAAGTATTTTAGCTTTCTCTGCATTCAATGAGTACCTTTTTAAAAAATATATTTAGCATCCAAGTAACTCAAAAAATCAAAAACTAATTTATTTTGGGTGATAAAGTAATATTTAAACACACAACTGGTTGTCTGGAGGACAGCCGAAATGCTTACGGTGGGCTGGAATCGGCCCGCGGGCCTCGAGTTTGAAACGCGCTGTACTTTTTTTGTTTTAATTTATTTTAAAACCTTTTATTAACCAGACAGAATGCAGACAAGAAAAATGCTGGACAACCAAGACTGTTATATGGCAGTAACTATAGAGATAAACTGGGGGAAAATATTGTTTGAAAAATAAAAAGGAAAAAATTGAAACTGAACATAAGATTGAATACTACATTGCAAATGACTGCAAAAGGAGATTAAAAACAAACTATGGAGGCACTTTTGTCCCCTAGGGGCCTCCATAGAATGTTGAGTTTATTAGAAGCAAGACATGCAGGTAGATTTTGCTAAATATTCTGCCTCTTAACCGTGTTGATGAATTTACTGATGGTTTGATGACCATCAGTAAATAAGAAATGTTCGTCTCTGCAGGATGGGAAAATAAACTGATCAGGCCCCAGCGAGATTTGAACTCGCGACCCCTGGTTTACAAGACCAGTGCTCTAACCACTGAGCTATAGGGCCTCACCTGTGACATGTTGTCATGATGACTCATTTACACCTGTACACACGGTAGAGACGCCTTTACATCCCCGTGTGACGCGTCACCACTTCACTGAGTTCAGTGGTTGAATTAGTTTTCAGTCAGATCCAAAACGAAAGTAAAGTTTCCTCTTGATAGGACAGAAGAAACTTTATAAACACAATAAATAACAAGAGATGCATTAAAATCAATAAATGTGTTATAGAAAGGGCCTTGAAGAAATCTCCATTTAATCTGGGATGTTCATATCTTATTTGTCAAGTTCAAATGCAGTTGTGCACCGAACGCAGTTTTCTGGCCGATCGCTGATTACCAATATTTACCAATTCTAATTTTGGCTGATACCAATTTTTATTTATTTTTTTGTCTGGAATGTCGCTAAATATAGCAAGAAAGTCACTTAGTTGACAACAGTGGAGTGACTATTGGCTGTGAATGTGCAGACATGACCTGGTGGGCCGACCTGTCAGTCAAACCTATCACAGCTGAGGAAAAGAGGACAGTGGCTGATTTTTATTTTTATTTTTTAAAGACATTGCAGAGGTCGATAAGAATGCGTCTAAGAATAAGAATCATCTGATGCTTCATATGATCAGCATCATATGAAGCTGATCTTCTCTTAAGATCGGCTGATCACCAATCTCCCAAAATCAAGGATATTGGTGAACCCCTATTCAAATGTTCTCCACTGTTAAATAAAGCTTTTCTAAGGTACCATACATCTTTTGCTCTGTTTCATTACTGTCGGAGCTACAGTTAATCAGAACAAACAACCCAAACAATTTTAAAGTTAATACTTTCTATTCAAATACCCATAAGCTAAAAGAAAAATACAAGAGTAGAAATGTGGAAATTTGGAAAAGTTTGGAGTTTAGTAATTAAAAAATCAGCTGCTGGTCAAAGTCTAAGAGGCAGCAAAGTCAATAATTTAAGTTTTACCAGCCTGACCCATTTCCAACAGTTCTGTCAGAGGAATTGGCCAAAATCCCAGCAAACTATCGTGAGAATCTTCTGGAAGGAAACAAAAAAACGTTTGACCTAAAACGCTCAGAAGATGTATGTAAACTTCTGACATCATCGGAACAACGAACATAAATAATTCTTAGGTTAGGAAGAAACGTACATGTTTAGGCTGATTTATTTTCTCTGAGAAACATCTGGCATGTCATTTTTCTTTTAGATGTTATGCAATATGTGTTATTTGTTGTCCAGAGTCAAGAGGCAGTTGGAATATTGTTCGTCAGGTGGGATTTTTTTCCTCAGATTTTATCCAGTTTATTTGTGTTTAAGTTGTGTTTTACATCAGATACTGATTCCGGTTTCTGTAGCGCATTAGATCATAATTGTGTGGACGATTTGTTGTTTTTAAAAATGTGTAAATAATCCTAAATTGAAAAATAATTTAGGCCCCAGCGAGATTTGAACTCGCGACCCCTGGTTTACAAGACCAGTGCTCTAACCACTGAGCTATAGGGCCTCACCTGAGCAGAGGTGTGGACCCGGTCTAGTTAAAGTTTCAGCACTGTGGACACACCTTCCACTGTATATAAATATCGCTGGATGTGTGATTTTAAATGTCACACCTGAGCAGCGCCTCACCTGGTTTGGTACCAGACAGACCTGTTGGTTCTGTTGGCAGCTTCTCTCTTTTCTCTGTTTAAATAAAACTTATAAACAGGAAGTCATGAATACTTAGTGAGGCTGAACGATTGAAAATGTTGAAATAAATGTTGTTTTCTTTCTGTCCCAGATTCTGTGTCTTCAGGAGGTCCAGGAGGATCATTATGAGAACCAGATCAAACCAGCTCTACAGGCTTTAGGTACCAACTCCAACTGGTTCTGAAAAAATACAGAATTTATTACAGTTTTAAAGAATATATAAAGCATAATATGGCGGATTTTATTCTTTATCTTCTATTGGTAAAACTAAAGATGAATGCATTATTGGTATAGATCTCAATATTTCAGTCTATATTTACATTTTTATTTACTTTTCTGAGAAAATTAGGCAAGAGATAATGTAATATAGGTTTCCATCTTAAAGAGCTGAGAGGAGAATACAGGAAGTAAAGTTTGGAAAATTGGAAAAACTCTTCATTCTCTCATTGAGAACTTAAAATAAAAATACAGTGCTATTTCTATTTATTTTTATGTAAATAACATCCTTGAGTTTTAATTTGTCACAACTTGACTTTTTATTCACTGATATTTTTTGGTGTTTGAGTTACTGAGAGAAACAGGGAACTAAACGTTTTCAACAATAAAAGTGTCGTTTAAAGGCTGACGTATCCAGATCGTCTCACATTAGGACTTTAGTCTGGACCTGCTCTTCGACTGGGTATGGAAAGCACAGAAATTATTGGAGAAACAAAACAAAAGCATCACAAACTGTACGTCACCTCTTACAACAAACTGACAGAGATGTTTAAGAAGTTTTTTAACAGTCACAGTTTGTTTATTTCAGTAACTATATAAGCCGAAAGAGGAAGTGCAGAGTCAGAAAGTGGTGATAAAATGTAAAGAACGTGTTTTATTAAAAGCGAACGTGTTGGTGTGTGTGTGTGTGTGTGTTGGTGTGTGTTTAAGGGTACCAGTGTGAATATAAGAAACGTACAGGGAAGAAACCAGACGGCTGCGCCATCACCTTTAAATCCTCCCGCTTCTCGCTCGTCTCCTCAACGCCGGTGGAGTTCTATCGCCGTGGCGACACCCTCCTGGACCGGGACAACGTGGGCATGGTGGTGGTGCTGCAGCCAAACGCCGGCGCCGCCCGGTCCGACGCGTCCTGCTCCATCTGTGTGGCCAACACTCACCTGCTCTACAACCCTCGCCGTGGCGACGTCAAGCTGGCTCAGCTGGCCATCCTATTGGCCGAGATCGGCCGGCTGTCCCGCCTCCCCGACGGCTCCACCAACCCGGTGATCCTCTGTGGGGACTTTAACTCGGCGCCGTGGAGCCCGCTGTACCACTTCCTGACCACAGGCTCTCTGAAGTACAAGGGGATGCAGGTTAACATGGTGAGACGAGACCAAACGATTAATCATGACTAATCAGTTATTGAAATCATCGTCATCTCAATTAGTTATCAAATTAATTGACTTGAGAATAAGAAAAAATCTGCAGAATGTCTATTTTATCCGATTAATTGATTATTCACTAGAATAATCAATTACTTGTTAGCTGCAGCTCTACGTGGTTTTGGTTCTTTTTAACACGTAATCATAAAAGTAAATCCTGTGAGTCATTCTGTGAAATGAAGGCCTGACTGAGTTCTCATGTTGTGAAGGTGTCGGGTCAGGAAGCGAGTCCCAGAGGTCACCGTTTCCTCACCCCTCCCATCTGGTCCCCCAGACTGGGAATCAACCAGTGCTGCCAGTATGAGAGCAAACCAACAGAGGAGCCGCGTCCCAGCAGCCCTGCAGGTGAAACCCGATTCCTCTCCGTTCAGACCGGACCAGCTCACTCAGTCTGAACCTGAAGCGGTTTCAGCTCCTTTCATGTGAACCTGGAGCGGTTTCAGCTCCTTTCATGTGAACCTGAAGCGGTTTCAGCTCCTTTCATGTGAACCTGAAGCGGTTTCAGCTCCTTTAATGTGAACCTGAAGCGGTTTCAGCTCCTTTCATGTGAACCTGGAGCGGTTTCAGCTCCTTTCATGTGAACCTGAAGCGGTTTCAGCTCCTTTAATGTGAACCTGAACCGGTTTCAGCTCCTTTCATGTGAACCTGGAGCGGTTTCAGCTCCTTTCATGTGAACCTG
>CAEGAE010065148.1:0-36141 GCA_903067095.1 Girardinus metallicus | reverse complement strand
ATATATGTATAATGAGATAATCAACTGATCTCAGTCTATCATTAGGTTTGGACCAGTAGCGAATTGACAGAAGATAAAATATATGGCTTTATTTGAATTAATCAAAATCACAACCATAACCTTGAAGTTCTCCATTGCTGAGTGTTGCTGCAAACATCAGTGGAGACTTGACCACAGCTGCTGCATGCACACTTTACACCTGGATTAGTGGGGAACAGAGCGTATATGGAAAAGTTCAGTTCTACCTGGGGTAGAACTGAACGGCACATTAACCACTTTTCCACTGTGCACGACTTGCCAGTGGAAAAGCACCTTTAGTTGTTTTTAGTGCAGTGAAAACAAAATGCATCTAATTTATTTGTCTTGTATTGACCTTTAGATGTTCTAACCTTTTGTTTTTCTTCTTTTTTTAGTGAGGTTGATCGTGACAGACAAACTCCTTCTCCAGATGTCATCATACTTTCAGACAATGAGGCGTCTAGTCCCAGGACAACACCTCGACCTGAAGAGCGCATGCACCAGGCTAACTTGGAGATTTTTAAGGTTCATTTAGAACAGCTCCCACTTCTTCTTTGTACACCATGATACAATATTTCCTCTGTCTTAATGTGGTTATGACAAATATTTAGCATACCTTTGGAGATTCATTTTAACAGACAGTGAAAAAACTATCTCTGAAACAGTATTTAAATTAGTTTTAAAAATTCAGTTTTTGAAATTTAGAGTTTCATATTTCATATGGATGGTGGCTTTGAATTTACTGTTTGTATTTTACTATTTTGACTAAATTCTTTTGATAAATGGGTTTTTCAATTTAAGTACCACCTGGATGTATTGATTCTTTTAGAGCTAATAGCCATGCAAAAAAGTGGAAAGCCAAGCTGAAATGAGTACAGAATATTTTTTTACTTCTAGAAGTTTTAGTATGACAATCAGTATTTATTTAGTTACCGGTAATCACTTTATTATTGATGGTAAAGTCGAATTTAAAAGAGCCATGGTAAAAAAATTTATTTTAAAAATTGGTTTCATTGAAATCCAAAATGTAATGACTAGTTGCTTCTGTAATCCCATAATCCTGTTTCCTGATATGCATTGGTTCGCAGTGTACTCTCTGTGAATGAAGACAGTCAGGAAACTGAATACTTTCCTGATTGTAAGTATTCAATTAGGAAAGTATGTTTCCTGATAGTGGGGTACCAAATGTAATGTAGAGTTTGTGCTCTCGTTGCGTAACAATGGGCCCAGGAGCTTTCCACCACTTTCACCTGCTTAAGGGATACGTTGTGTTGTCAAAATAGTGCTAAATGTGAAAGTGGAGAGTAGGAATGTGCAATATATACGGTATATGGTAGAAACATATACTGTATATGTTTCTACATATACGTAGGCCAAATTGCTATAATAGAAATTTGGGCTACAATAGAGTCTGCCAGCTAACTGCAGTAATGCTTGTTTATGACACAATCAAAATAAAGCAAGCGGAAAACAGCATGGCTGAGAGCACAAGGGAAGAGTTCGCTAAAAAGTAACTTATCTGGACTTAGTTCAGGTTTATCTTCCTGTGGTCTTAGCGCGATGCTCAGGAGGAGCGCAGCAGATGTCACAGTTGTACAGCGGGAAAGCAAGGGGTAAAAGCGCATGTGGGATCGGTACGAATCCTTTCATGACGCGCACGGGATAAAGTTTGCTGAGTCCAATGGACCCTGCTTCTTACCCTCACACTGTCTTAGTACAATGCTCAGGAGGAGCTTGGCAGGTTTCACGGTTGGACATTGTGGAAGCGCCATGGGGCAGTGTGACGGTCTGACAGTCTTCCTAAAACCACACAGAAAAACCTTGTTGGAAAAAAAAAAGCGCAGATGTGATGACACCACCGGACCATGCACAGAGTAAAACACTCAGATCACGAGCAGAAAATTGTAATCTGTAAAGTGTGTGGAAGAGAGGACATATAAGCAATTTGTTTTACCACCTTAACACAAAGCATGTGCTTGAATACCAAAAATGCAGCTGACTATAAGTTCCAGTAACTACACTAAGAAGACAAAGCAGGATTTGACACAGACATCATTACATTATTGCTACTGTGTTTCTAGCTAGAGTTATATTTTTCATTTAGTTTTTAACGTTAATTTAACCAGGTATGCTCCAGCCTATTATTGCCAGATCTCCCTTTTAAGGGAGACCTGGCAATGATAGGTAGTGACATAGGCAGTTTCCTTATGAGATGTTTTTTATTATGTACTTATTTGTGTTTATGTATTATTTTGACTGAGCTTATTGTGCTTTCCTGCAGAAGGAAGTAGTTGTAACATACATATTGATGGCTACAGCAGTTGGTCTTTACTAATTTCCTTGAAATAGAATAATAATGTTCTGTTATTTCCAAAATAATAGAACATAATTTTAGATTCTTCATCTGCAAACCACTGGTCATATAACGTCCAAAAATGAATCTTTTTACAGCTTTTGTTCACAAGTATAACTCCAAGAATAAGATTATGTTAGGATAATGACAGCTGGGAATACAGTTTTATTAGTGGGTATCAATTGAAATTTCAGCATTTAACTGAAACACTTTAAATTCAGTAGCAATCTCTAATTGATGCATTCTGTCATATCATTACTGAACAAAAAGAATGAACTCAGTGCTCATTTTAGTGGTAGAATACATACAAAGGCTTGTCACAATAACATATTTTGCTGGGCTATTAATTGTCCCAGAAATTATTGTGATAAACCATAATGTTATTTTAAGACCATTGTTAACTAATAGCATAAAAATTGTCTAACAATGCAAATACACCTTCTCAGGAGTCAGTAAACAAATTTCAAAAGAGCATTTAGCACTGGACTTTTTAATTATAAAAACTTGGGAGGGAATTTCGGGGGTGGGGGAGGTTTGCATTAGGCACTGTTCACTGTTCGCGATCGATGTTATGAGCACCCTAGGTCAATAGGATGGTCCCCAAGCAAGCAAACCGGCATCTGTGCATTTTTGGTGCAGACATGTTGGCTACTGTTTAGTTGGTACTGTTTTGCAACATAGCGGCTCCACAGGTTCAGTGGCTCACCACAGTCATTCAGTTTGAATCCAAAGCCTCCCGACTGCAGCTGTTACGTTTGGCTTTTAAAACTGCATTTACTCCAACTCACTCCTCCTCACTAGATTCTGTGGTAGGAGACCAGGAGCCCAGCAGGTAAGTGATGTAATGGTGACGGGAGACACTGCTGCTTCCATTCATTTCTATTGAGTTTGCGCGGTGAGGCGACAGATGAGTGAACATCACAAAAACTAGATTTGTTATTATTACTGTTATCATACTTGTTACAATTATTATGAAAATAGCAAAAACTATATGTTGTAGAGTAGTTGGTTTTCATCAAGCCACAAATGAACTAAGTACACTATATTTTAATGAAACAAAATAGTCTGGTAGAGATCTATAACTCATGGTAGATTTGAAGCACAAAATGTACCTGCATGTTTTCCCAGTTTGAAAAATTACGAAAAGAACTTAATACAAGGTCAATAAATTTGGGTGCTGATTGTTTTCTAATATCTTATTCTTGATAAATAAAATCTTTAAAACCATATATCTGCATCAACTACCTTGGCTGATGAATCACAATTGGGCCACTCTTGAAATGGGGCCCATATGCAGCACAAAATCATTCTGAAGACTGCAAATCGTACATTAGGCACCGCCGGTTTAAAACTTTTCAGTTTATAAAATATTCATTGAAATTGCTGCTTTTTGTTCTGAATCTGTTTTTCCATAAACTGACATATAACCATTCTTCTTTTGCCACTCACATGTTGATCTGAAACATGGTTGGACCTTGGTGAGCCAATTCAACCAAGTATCATTACAAAAGTTAATGGTTTTAGTTAAAAATCCATGACTGTAAAAGTCACTGTATAAAAATAGTTACTGTGTATATATCTGTTTGTGTGTGTTTTCTTCAGGGAAAAACAGGAGAGGAGCGACAGCAGATGATCAAAGCTCTGAGGGAAGAGCTGCGCCTGGAAGAAGCCCGTCTCGTCTTGCTCAAGAAGCTTAGACAAAGCCAGATGCAGAAGGAGAACGTTGTGCAAAAGGTTAGTGGTTTTTATTATTTATATCCTTAGAAGAGAATACGATTTCTGAATATTCAATATAAAAAAAACATTGAGTATGAACATATCTATAAATAGGGCCATTGCTCTATAGAGGATGTTCATTTTACATGCTTGTCTTAGGTTAATATGAACCAAAACAGCTAACATGTCTTGTTCTCTAGACAGCGTGTCTGTTCATAGGGCAGTGGTGGGGTTCACCAAGCACTCCTTTACATGTTTAGGTGTGTTGCACCTTCAACACAACTGTATGATACTGGTATGTGACTGGCAGGTTTCTGCAGAAGAGAACTGATTGATATTTCCTTTAAGTCTAGCATACTCCAGTGGGAACACATTTAAAACATTTTCAACCGTGAGCCTGACAACCACATTTGGGAAAGTTTTTAAGTTTTTTGGACTTGGAACACCAGGAGCTCAAGCAGGCATTTCTGCTCTTAAAACGACTATATAAACCTCTCAAAAGTCTCCTGTGTGATATAAATAATGTGTGATTAGTGCAGTATGTCCTAAGTGGGAATACGTCAGACTGGCAAAAGCCAGCTATGATTTATTATTTGAGTTATAGCTGGCTAAACTTATCAGACCACACTGTAGCGACACAATCACCATAAGTGTTTTTGTCATATACACAAAACCATCCAGCCATCCATTTTCTATACATCCTTGTCCCTAGTGGGGCTAGGAGGGGTGCTGGTGCCTGTCTACAGCTAACGTTCCGGGTGAGAACACAAAACCACTAAATGAAAAATATTTTCATTTGGTGATAGCAAACACTGTCACTAGAGCACCAAAATATTAGACCAATGCTAGTGACTGGAAGTTCAGCATTTGGAACAAATGCAACGTTTCATTACACAGGGTTTCTTCCAGAAAACTTGCAAAACCCGGTGGTTTTGGCACCGAGGCAGTCCAACGACAGTTCACCTGACGTCCACTGTACTTTTGTATTAAAAGATGTTAAGTTGACAGCAAATGTAAGACGTTACTGGAAGACATCGCCGGTGAAACTATAGAAACGACAAAACAACAAATCAAAAAATACAGTTAAAATGAATATCAATTATTTGCGCTTCTGTTTAATCCAAATTAAGTCAGCGTCTCCATAATGCCCCCAATAAATGCTAACATTTTAACACAGACGATAGTTGTGTTAAAACAATTTGTTTATAGAAAATAGCAATGCTGCTAAATTTTATTTAATGGTGTCAGCATACGTAAATCAAAGATCTGAAATTGTTTAACATTTAGATTTAAGATTTTAAGGAGCTCACAAGTTTACTTTGAAGATTGTTCTTTGAACTTTTACATAGTTAAATTGTTTTGTTACCACAGCTACAATCTGATGCTCTGAGTTTAATCTTTGAGTTTCAGCTTTGTTTGTTCACAAGTACAAATTAGTAACCTGCAATTATAACTGATTGCTTTTTAGTTTGGCCACTTAAACTATCCCCCTCCCAGAATTTACTAAATCCACGGTGAAATGCTGTTAGTGGTGCTGATGTTCTT
Organism: Girardinus metallicus; assembly: GCA_903067095.1. Lineage (NCBI taxonomy): Eukaryota > Metazoa > Chordata > Actinopteri > Cyprinodontiformes > Poeciliidae > Girardinus > Girardinus metallicus. Next base: position 30,509 of record CAEGAE010065148.1, on the reverse strand, counting down.
AGCAGGAAGAGAGGCCCCTGAGTTAAATTCTGCTCAAGTCCTCATACAACCGTGGACTGGCCCTGCATGAAGAGCTAAATCCGCTGCACTGAGCATCTGTGCTGGATACAGAAGGATAAATGGGAGGATTTAATTTATGTGGCTTTAGTAGCGCTTTAATTTTGTGTGAGTTTTTAAAAAGCGCCACAGAAACTGTTTTGGTTGCACAAGCTTTATGGAAATAGTTTTTAAGATTTCCCGCTCACATTAACTCTGGCTGACTACCCAGACAAAGCATATTATATGGTTTGATGCATCGTGTAACCACAACAATTGTAAAAAAATATATAATTTCATTATTTCCAGTGTGATGCATGACTACGAGGCGAGCGCGAAAGCTCCTACACAGGCTGAACCACTTAACCACTAACGTACCGGCCGACCAGGACCACATACTCAAACTTTATCAGCCCAGGGGCAGACACAGAGCCACGCGCTGGGCAGCGTGTTGAGATGTAAATGCACATACCGCATGTAATTCTTTGTTCACAAAAATAAATCATCTCACTGGTAGCTCAATGCGCGCTTCTGAAAGCGTACCTCTGAAAGCGTGACTACAGGTTATATCATAAAGCTGCACAAGCAGAGCTACTGCTGTGGGTTTTAAACTTGAGTTCTACCTTGATGAAATAAACGCAAGTCCTCACAGGGGTTGATGTAAATATCCATACAGGTCGGGCTGTGTCCAGCTTGAGTGAAAGGAGGCAATCCGCGCTGAAGTAAACTTAAGGCAACAAGCAGCGACATTGCGGGAGGCAATGCACAGAGGCTCCAGTGGTGTGATTGGTCCACGCTCCTGGCTTTGTGGCCTGTTAAATGCATCAACTATACCATGTTACAAATTATTATGCAAATTGGATTTAAGCATCATAAAGATTTCACTTTTTGTAGTGCCATTAAACTCATAGATGGTATTGTGTCTTAGGGCTCTTTGGATCACTATAATTGATCTCAGTTACCTGGGCTGATTAGTTTGCCAGGTGAGCTCAATTAAAAGAAATCTACTTAAGAAGGTTGTTCCACGTTATTAAGCAGGCCGAAAGGCGTCAGATAGTGGAGTGGACAATGAATGAAAACATTAGATATTTAACAAAAACTGAAGCGTGATCTTTGTACTGTGAAGAGATTTGTGTCTGATTCAGAACAAAGATGGGTTTGTGCAGATAAAGGCATAATCAGGAAGGTTTCTGTTAGACAAATTTATCGGATTAAGAGAGCAGCTGTTAAGATGCATATTCAAAACACCAACTAGTTATTTGAAGCTGCTGGTGCCTCTGGAGTCCCACAAACTTCAAGGTGTAGGATCTTCCAGAGGCTTGCTGTTGTGCGCTAACCTACTATTCAGCCACCCCTAACTAGAGCTCACAAGCAGAAACCATTGCAGTGGACCCATACATACATAAAGACTAATTTTCAAACAGTCTTATTCACTGTGCAACCCTGGATGGCCCAGATGGATGGAGTAGTGGATGAGTGGTGGATGGCCACCACGTCCCAAAAAGGCTGTGATGTCAGCAAGGAGGTGATGGAGTCATGCTTTGGGCCAGAATCATGGTGAGAGAAGGTGTGAAAATGACCTCATCAAAGTATACAGACTTTCTGACTGATCACTTTCTTTCATGGTACAAAAAGAAAAACAGTACCTTCCCTTGGCAAAATCATTTTCATGCATGACAATGCACCATCTCATGATGCAAGGAATACCACTGTGTCATTGGCTGCTATGGGCATAAAAGAAAGAAACTCATGGTGTGGTCACCATTCTCCTCTGACCTCAACCCTTTTGAGAACCATTGGCGTTTCCTCAAGCAAAAGATCTATGAGGGCAGGAAGGTATTCTGACATTCCGCAAAGAAATTCAAGCAGAAACTATCCACCAACGCACAAGTTCAATGGATGCAAGAATTGTGAACGTGATAACAAAGAAGGGGTTTCTATGTTAACATGTAACTTAGTCTCTTAACATGTTTTTGATGGAAATATCTTTTGATTTTAGAAAATGTGACCACTTAATGCTGCATATTCGAAGAATGACCATTTGTAGTTCTTTATAACTCATAAAATGTTTTGAAAATCTGCTGTGAGTAATAATTTGAAACAGTGCCTTTTGAGTTTGGCAGGTTTGATCTATACTCTAATAGTTCATAACTTGAAAATTATACTGCAAAAAGGCCTATTATATTATTTTTAGCTTGTAGTAAATTTATACAAAACATATTGTATAAATTTCATGTGTAGAAAAAGACTTACAGCTCACTTATTACAACCTTAATGTAGATTGCTATCTGTGTGCAGGTCTCAGCGGTCCAGAGCTCTGCATCCTCTGTTCAGCCTCCTCCCATTCACAGCTCTTCAGGTATCGGAAAGTTGCCTGTGAGGCCAGGCTTGCACAACACTGAGCCTCAAAATCTCCGAACTGCACAGGTATTTCAATGCGTTTTTCATATTAGGGACAAAGTTAAGAAAATTGTGTCCACTGTTAAGGATTTGGGTTGAAGTACATTTTACAAAATATCTCTATCTCTTCATTTAGACTTATTGTCACATACTTTTACAGTCCTGAAAATGTCAACCCCCTGTTCCTATTTCCTCCAGTCTCTTATAAATCTCAATGTAAGCTAAATGAACCCCTGATCCTTAGGGACGAGACAGACACTACTGGAAGCTTCTAGAATTTTTAAAAAGTATGAAATATTCTTAAAATCGCTTTGTGTAGGGTTGGTTCTGTATGAGTAATATATAACATAACCAAACCAGATGACAGCCTTATCTGTGCTGGTTATAGCATTGCATTGATTCCTGTCCTGCTATATCTTACACGCTGCTGTGAGGTACTGGATGTTTCTCTGGACTCTGCAAAGCCTGCACCTACACTGTAAAAATATCTGTAAAATTTATAGTAAAAAATTGTAAAATACCAACTGTTAGACTATAACATCCTAAACAGTATTTGAAAATACATTGAATTACCATAACTTGAACATAAATTTCACATAATGTTTTCTACTTTTCTGTTATGAAACGTAGAAAACACTGAAATTTATTGTAAAAATTTTAGAAATTGTAAAATTAATAGTTTGATATTGCATGCCTAACATAAGATTGACAGTTCTCATAGGCCAAATTTTGCAGCTCTATGATGTGAAACCGTTAACCAGACTGCAGAAATTGTTTTTACAGAGAATAGAATGCTGGTGTGATATTTTGGTTTAATATAATTAGGCCTGAGTATTGAAACACTGCAAAGGGCTATTGTAATCACAAGATTTTTTTTGTCTTAGACATTATTCTTAGTTTTCTATCTCTTTACATGTCTTTTTGTAGGCCTTAAAATATTCAAAAGCTCACCAAACTGCCCAATATTGTCCCCAGTGTGAAATTTTCGGATTCCAGCGGAATCGAAAGTGGGTGTGGCCAAACTGCTCGACATCACCCCCTAACGGGATATAGGGCATACCGTACATTGTGGAGATCTGAAATTCTGTACGTAGGTAGCTCACCCCAAATGAAGAAAAAAGGTCTCCTGGAGGTTTGCTGTAAAAACATGGAGGCAGCTATTTGGGGTCAAAGGGCAAATTTCGGCCATTCTTGACATTTTCACAACTTGAACTTTAACAAACTCTTCCTAGCAATTTTGAGCTATCTGCTTCATTTTCAGTTAAGGGATGTAGTTAAGAGATGGGGCATTTAAAGTTATCAAAATCATGAGTTTTAGAGCATGTTTAGGTGTGTGGCCAAGCGGCAAACTCACCAAAGCAAAGAAAGCGCTATAGCTTTCACATAAAATGTTCAATTGGCACCAAACCTGGTATGGGTGATCCACGTTGGATGTAACTCTTTTATAACTTGGAAAGCTCCAGAGATGGAGCTTGTGTAATCTTCTGACACAAGATTATCTTGTGTCAGAAGATGAATAACTAAAGGTGGGACAAAGTCAGTGTTTTGCGAGTCTCAAGTAAGTCTCAAGTCTTTATCTTTATAAAGTCCCGAGTCAAGTCTCAAATAAAGACAGTCAAGTCAAGTATCACGTCATGACAGGCAAAAGTCGATGCGTTTGAAAGACCGGATTTATATAGCATGACAAACCATTGCATACAAGTGAAAGCTAAGCTGCTTCTTCAATGTAGCCTGAAGTACACTTGCTAATTACACGAAGTTAGCTGAAGTCAACTATCTCATAGCAAAAAAAAGTACTATAAGTTCTATGTGTAACTTCAAATGTCGAACAAAGTTGGAAGTTGTTGCAATTCCATCTGAGATCTTCTTCTTGCAGGTTTTGCATGTCGCACTTCGTTTTTGTTGCATACTTCATAATTGATGTACCTAAGAGAAATTATTTGTGGGAGCATATCTGCTTTTAGCATTTTTTTCATCTCTCGTTTTTTTATTTATTTAAATCTTGTTAATTTTATTGGTTGTGCTGCAGCTTACACACATACTTGCGGAGTGTGGAAAAATAGAGGGACGGTCTACATCTGTTTACATGGAATGAGTGAAACAAATTAACGGGGCCCACTTTATAAATAATGTGTTTTAAGCTATAGATTTTTGGTAAAATATCAAGTCTTTTCAAGTAAACAGGTCCAATTCAAGTTTTGAACCTGTTAAGAAGTTAAGTTCAGGTCTCTGAACATTTTTTTCAAGTCAGTTTTAAAGTCTTAATATTAGTGACTCGAGACCAAGTCATGTGACTTGAGTCCCCACCTCTGCAGATAACAAGTTGGTCTTACTTGCTTTAAAGTGCAAGGAATTTTTGCTGGAGCAAGTGGGCATGGCGAAGTCACAGATCACTCCCGTTGCCATACGTTGGCTCTAAATTCCACATATTTCAGCAGAGCTGTACCAAACTCTCTGTGATCAGTCTTAATCCACCCACAACAGGAATGCAGTCCAATATTTGGTGGGCGTGGCCTAATTTCCCTACAGTGCCCCCTAGAATACTTTAAATAATCACCCTCAACCAAGCTTTGAATGACAATTATGAAATTCAGCATGTGTATTTTGACAGGGCCTGTCAAGTCTGTTGGAGCCACGAAGTCAGCCATTTTGGATCAGAGCCACTATTTTGTGTCAATTTAAAACAGTTGTATCTGCTCAAACTTCTCCTATAGTTTTTGACATACAGACTTCAGAATCCCTCAGCATCGTCTTTTGAGGCACTGAAGGTCACTAGTTATCACAATTTTTTTCCAACCTCAAAATCTGACCATTCGCCATAAAGCATCGAGGTGGAATAACTTCCACACACAAGGGCTCAGCTGAATCAAACTTTCTTCGTGACATAATAGACCAAACCTCACTGTATGTACCTGGTAAATTGGTGACATCACCAATTTGCCATGTAAATAAATTAGATTGATTATATCTAATTTTTTGCCCATCATATATCTGCCATATAGAAAGATAACTGTACATTAGGCCCTGCTGCTTGCAATGTATTGTAGTGGCCAAAGAGGTAGTAGGCTTAGGGCAACAAGTCATGACACAGTTTATCATGTGGTTTTCAGATAACATTGTGTTAAACTTCAAGGTTTACAGTTAATGCAGTTACTGTTTTTTGTTATGTAAACACAGAGTTCTCCAGATTGTATTTTTCTTTGATAGCAGCATCATCATCAAGACCACAGTACTGTTGTTTAACATTTTTAACTCTGCAGTCTTACAGTTGACCAGTAGCTCTGAGCTTCCTGAACTCAACACAGTGTTGTCAGTCCAAGTGTACAAGTGCTAGCTAGAAGGCGCTGGCTAATGGTGCTGAGAGTGGCTCGGTCTGGTCCTTCGAAGGCTGCAGCCACTGAATTGAGACGCAACCTTTGAAATCAAATTTCCGCTATTTCTGCACACTCAGAAAGAATCCCAGGTAAGCATCTTTCAGAGTTTAAATTGAAGCTAGCTAACTTTTACCAACTGATTAAAAAAACAATATTTTCCTGTAATTCCCGTGAGCTATGCTGGTAATGTACATTCTTTGCAGCTGTTAGGAAAGAAACATTTTTGCTATATGGAGCATTTAATGCAAATTTTTCTCAGAGACACAACACTTCCATTTCTATTTATGTTAGCAGTTATTTAATAAATGTATTTAGATGCTTCAAATTTTATTTCAGGTCTACTTTAGACTACATATGTATGAGTTATTGTTAATGGCAGAAGCAGCTTCTTCAAGTACTGATTCACTCATTAAGTTGAATTACTTAGAATGAAATGTTCATGCATTCAAGTTAAAACAGCGAAGAACGCTTCAGCTTTTGTTTCAGAAGATTATAAGCTTAGTATCAGTGCTAATATTAAAATTTTACTTTAACCTCTTAACTGTCACCCCCAAAATACTTACATGTAAGTAACTGAGTCCATGAGGACACTGTTGTGCTCATGACAGTTAAGAGGCTGTAAGATAAAAAAAACAAAACTTAAATTTTAAATATTTTACAGTTTTTTTCAGTTGCTTGGGTGCATTTCTCAGAATTTAAATTTCAAAACTACTTGTTCAATCTTCGAATCATTGTGTCAATTGTTCACATCAAAAAAGCAATTTCTCATTCCTTTGAGCAAGTTCAGCCGTCTCAAATGAGGAGCTAGCTGTGGCTCTGCAACGTAAGCAAAACAAGCTTCAGTAAGTAAATACTTAAAACAAAAGACATGTAACACCTTTTTTACTTCCACTTCTCAATGGGATGAAATACATTAGCAATAAAAATAATTTCATTACTTCAGCTGAATCATGATAAACTGCTTTATTATGCCCTGAAATCAAAACTAGCAAAACTAGCCACATTGCTTTGATAGACTTGAGTTTTGTTTTTTTTTATCGAAGGTGGCAAATATTACAAACCCTACCCCTCCCTCAAAATTGCATTTAAGAAATCTCCCTCTTTATTGTGCCCCCAATAATAAAATGGAATTTAATCTTCATTCCTTTGCCCATTGAGGAATTTTTCTCAGCATGTCAATGGAAATTATAGTGTAATTTATTTCCTACAACACTCCATGTACAATTTTCCATAAGGAGATTGTCCTATGTTTCCATTTCAATTTTTTTGTCTTTGTTCTCTGCATTTCTGTTGTTGTGGGAATTTTCTTTAACAAAGAGTGAGGGAAAAACTGTTTCAAAAACCAGAGAACCAGAGAAAAAACATATATTCTTACTCAGTATTTATCCGAAGGCTTTACAGGGTTCGAAGACTCTGCTCACTGAACACAATCAGGAGAAAGAGCCCCTAGCAGAACACAACATACAGTTTTATAGGAAGGATTTCATTCCATTCACAGTTTGACAGTCTACTTAGTTACAAACAGATAGAAGGCATACGCATCTTCTTTCACAAGAAATATTAATCATTCAACGACATCATGAGGGTACAAGCAAAGAAACAATTTAATAACTTTATAGAAACAGTTTCAGAAGACTTTCCCATGAGCGTGTACATTACACAAGAATCATTATACTGTTATGCATTGTTTTACTCATAATCATAGTAACCGTAAAATTTTCCACTGTCTTTTCCTTCCTGAATCACCATGGCATAGTCTATCAACAAATTACATTAAAAGCATAAATTTGAATTTTGTCAAGTCTCTTGGAATTGATCTCCAACAATTATAGTTTACAGTTCTTGTCATCAAAACTTTAGGCATAGTCTACAACAGAATACCTCTCCAGACTACACTGTTGTGTTGAAAACATGACTAGTCAATTTGACTGTCTTATCCAAACACAATGTGCCTCAGAACCTATCATTCTTAGGCACTGATACAAATATTTAATTTTGAGAGCTGAACTAAGGATTTTTACAAAGAAACTTGCTTTTGCAAGCAAACAAATGCTGTTTTGCTGTTTTGTATAAATTGTTCTGAGAAGTGTACTTAGTGGTTTGCAAATGTCAAATACACCATACTGACTGAGAAAAACTGTAGCAGCATAAATTTTCTTAACTATCTCTGCCTGTATGAAAAGTGTAAACATTTATGTCTTCATTTCCGTAACTTTTCAGGAATTGTAATTTATATAAACGGCCGAGGACAACTTATTGGTCTTCATGACACCCAGACAAATGGTGAGTATCTATTTCATGAAATGCTCAAAACAGGTTTTGTTTATAACTTTTAAATTTGATTTGTGTATTGAAATTTGGACTTAAAATTGTTTAATGTGTTACAAGGGTTCTCTGTGTTAGGGGACATAAATTTGCAAACAGAAGAAAAGACCAAAGGCACTCTTGCCAAACAATAACATGGCTGTGGGGTGGAGTCCAGACAACATAGCACAAACTGCTTCAGGCACCATCAAAACATCTTTAGACATCCTTATGTTTACCTTTATGTCTATGTTTTGAACTGTACAAGGTTTTTACAAATTTTTAGTGTTTATATTTCAGTTTTATTTGTGAAGGGCCACCTACTTGCAAGGCCTAGTATTTTCCAACTGAACTCATGGCTCAGTAGCTCAGATACATGTGATGGACCTAGGTTTGACAGACATATTTTTAAAAAAACTGTTTATACTGTTTTTTGCAGAAGTAACATTGCCATGTTACTTCTGCTTTTAAAAATTAGAGTGTTATGTATTTTCCTGGAAATGTTCCATTTTATGCAGCTGTTATCTTCAGTTATGAAATTACTATATACATCAAAATTAACTTAAAAGAACTTTGACTTCCTCATAGACACTTGCAGCTGACACCTTAAAATTGGCCTTTGTCTATTTGAGAACCTCCCAGTCTTTCCAACTCTCTACCTTTTGCTCGTCACCACTACAATGCCTCTCCTTGCTGCCCATTAATGGCAGCAAGGAGATCATTCCGTGCATCCGTGCATCTCCATCATTCCGCTAGTCTGATGGAGATGCACGAGACAGGAGTGCTTTGTGGGGTGGGGGCTCAGCTGAGGACTGCTGCTCCAAGACGAAGCTTTGTGTAAATGGGCGGCGCATTGCATGAGGAAGCATTTAGGCACCACCAAATGGCTGACATGGGAGATCAGAGGATCTCTAAAGCATGTTTTGATAAGGGACAGTCTACTTAGTTACAATGGACATGGAATTATAAAGCTTGAATCTAAACAATTGATTGCAATATACACACCAAATAATGGCTGTTTTAAATAAACAACCCTTCGTTTCTGAATTTTTGGGGATTTTTTAAATTTTTGGACAGTGGTATTAAACCAGTCTTTCTACATTGAGTGTGTCTTGCATAATTTATCCTGAATGCTCCGAAAAGTAAAAAGTTGTAAAGAGAAACCTGTTTCTCCCTAATGGGAGGATGGAATTCCTGTTTTTCAAGGAATTCAAAAAAATTCTCTGGAAAATAGGTCTTTGTCTGATGTTTTTTGTTTGGTTTTTGTCTGGTTGCAGAGACACCTCAGTGGACAGAAACACTTATTTAAGAACTTAGGAATTTTCAGTCAGAAATGACAACACCGCCTGTTTAAAGTTCCAGTCTCCTAAGTGCTGCTCCATGTCTGTATGATACTCTGTTGAGCCAGTCTTGAGCCTAGACCCAATGGCTCAGTCTTGCCAAAGCAATGTTGAGGTAAGCAGTGGTTAATTTCACAGTGGCCAACAATGACAGATGTCTTTAATTGTATTTTTAAGAAGCTTATACATTTTCAGGCTTTGTTTTTACAGTAGAACCCTGTCAGTGTGCAATGCAAGGGTGAAACAAACGACTGCTGAGTGTATAAGATGTAGTGCATCATTCTAACTTTTGCTTTTTTTTCTGTTTTCCAACTGCAGAGGATCTTGCAATGAACACCTGACTGAGAACGTACAAGTCTCAAGCTCAACTGGTGATTTGGAAGATGATGTCTATGTTGCACATCCTCTTCAGCAAAGTCTGGACTGAGCTACTTGTTACTCTTGATCAACCCAGAGCAAAGAGTCCTTTTGTCACATGAATTTCTTCCACCATGGATTATTCCTCATGTGGACACATGCTAGGGTTTTTTCAGATCTCAGTAGTGCCATGTGAGGATACTAGACAGGAAATTAAGTCAGTTCTGTTTTTAACTGAGTATTTAAGTAGAAATTGTTTCTCTAAGTGTATTAGTCATAGCCTGTATTTTTGTTTACTTTGGACTTATCTCCTTTATAATTTAACATTTTGAAATGCTGACAAACTACATTCCCTTGTGTGTTGTGCTGTATTTTTAATAGTAAAATTTTGGCATCTATAGCTGCCCGTAATTTACCATAGACTTGATTTTTACAATAAAATGTCATCATGTATTATGCAGTTTTGCCATGATTTTTACTGATGTACATTAATTATGTTTACGGTATATCTGTTGTTTTTATAGTAATTTTCTGTAAACAGTTTCAGTTTTATTAAGTTTATTCACTCAATTTAAAAAATTCCATGATAAACTTACAACACATTGTCTTACTACACTTGACACAGATCATAACTGTAAAATAATAAAGTGAATCAGGTCTGCAAAGAAGCTATTTAAAGCTTATAGAGGGAGCCTGGTAGCATACAATTCCATACATTTCAATATACTAATATTAAAAACACATCAAAAGTACATCATTCATTCCACATACCATCCATATACAACACAGATTGTTACCTCTGAACAGTCAGATACAGATCATACAAGTGATCTCCGTTATTTTTATAGTAATTTTCTGTAAATAGTTTATTGGAACAAACTTCCAAAAAACTATTAAACAGCTGAAACACTGAGTTATTTTAAGTCAAGACTAAAAACCTACCTGTTTAGAATTGCTTTCAAACTATTATAAATGAAACATTGACCAAGATATTTGATGTGTATGATTTAAGTGATGACACTCATCAAAATGTAATGTTTGGTTAATTGTTGACTGTGTAGTGTTTTTTGTTTTGTTTTTTTTTTATTCACAAATTTGCAATTTTCTTTTTTTATTATGTAAAGCACCTTCAACCGCCTTACTGCTGAAATATGGTATACAAATAAACTTGATTGATTGATTGTTCTGAACTGTTAAAGTGATGGTTGCCAAAGTATTATACTGTAACGGTTTATGGCAACCACAGCTGCCAGTATTTTACCCTAAATTGTAGAAGTAATTTTTTTACAGTGTAGGTTTTTCCCTGTTACAGTAGATCTGTGTCTAATAGATCTATTGCTCTGGTGCCCAAGGCCTGCTCCTTTGCTGTCTTTCAGTCCAGCCGTCTCCAACCATTTGTAGGATTTGGTCATTTCAGCTACTTAAGTTATCTGTACATACCATGCAGGGATTTTTCCTTCCGTGGCAATTCCTTCAGATCCGTCTTTCAGTTTTCATCGTTTGAGACATTCACTGAGTGTTTCGTCCCTCGGTGATATGTTCCTAATATATTCTTCGTGCTTGGATATTTCAAATTCGATGGTGGCTGTGATTCTCACTAGACCTCTGTTTCCTGAATTGGGGTAGAGTCCACATTGCATGTTGAGTAGCCTTTGTGTTTGGACATCAGTGATCTGGCGACACAATTCAGTGTGCCACTATGTAAAACATTGGTACCAGAAAACGACTATATGTCTCTCTTGAGGTTGCATTTAAATTGTAGTTGTTTTGGGGAGCATGGTAGGAGGTTGACACCACCGTGTATTGTCACATCATTCCTTGTGGACTTTTTTTGAAAGTTGCCAGGGGGCGCTGTGGAGCCATTTCTGTTGCAATTTTTAAAATATATCAATTTAAGACAGGCCTGACCACCTGTGCAACAAATCCAGTCATGAAATTTACTCACTCTTAAATATTCCACAGTCAACTGTCAGCTGTATTATAAGAAGATGGAAGACTTTGGGAAAGTTAGCAACTCAGCCATTAAGTAGTAGGGCATGTAAACAGACGGGGCGGGGTCAGTGGATGCTGAAGCGCATAGTGCAAAGAGGTCGCCAACTTTCTGCAGAGTCAATCACTACAGACCTCCAAACTTCATGTTTAGCTCAAGAACAGTGCGCAGAGAGCTTCATGGAATGGGTGTCCATGGTGACCAGCTGCCTTACATCACCAAGAGCAATGCAAAGTGTCAGATGCAGCGGTGTAAAGCACACCGCCACTGGACTCTAGAGCAGTGGAAGTGTATTCAAAGGAGTGTTGAATCACTCTTCTCTATCTGGCAATCGGATAGATGAGTCTGGGTTTGGCAGTTGCCAGGAGAACGATACTTGTCTGACCCCATTGTGCCAACTGTAAAGTTTGGTGGAAAGAGGATTATGGTGTGGGATTGCTTTTCAGGAGCTGGATTTGGCCTCCTTAGTTCCAGTTCCAGTACCAAGGCATTTTGGATAATTCCATGCTCCCAACTTTGTGGGAACAGTTTGCAGTTGGCCCCTTTCTTTTCCAACATGACTGAGCACCAGAGCACAAAGCAAGATCCATAAAGACATGGATGGCAGTTTGGTATGGAGGAACTTGATTGGCCTGCACAGAGTCCTGACCTCAACCTGATAAACACTTTTGGGATGAATTAGAGCGGAGATTGAGAACCAGGCCTTCTTGTCCAACATCACTATGTGACCTCACAAATGCACTTCTGGAATAATGGACAAAAATCCCCATAAACACACTCCTAAACTTTGTGAGGGGAAGAGTTAAAGCTTTTCTAGCTGCAAAGGATTAAGAATGGGATGTCAGTTAAACTCATCTGTGAGTCAAGGCAGGTGAGCGAATACTTTTGGCAATATAAGTTATTACTGAAATGACTGGAGAGTAGGGTAGGGTTCTCTGATCTAGTACTCAGTTGGTTTGAATCTTACATAAAGAACATGGATTTCTTTGTTTCAATAGTTAATTTCTCATGGAAGAGGACAGATGTTAAATGTGGGGTACCCCAAGGTTCAATCCTAGGACCCCTCTTACGTAAAATATCTACATGCTCCTACTAGCTCAGGTTATAGCAGGAAATAAGACTGGCGACGTTGAACCCATACAAGCACTAAACAGATTCTTGGAACAGATAAATGTGTGAATGTGCCATGACATTCTCCTGCTGAACAGAAACAAAACTGAAATTATTATCTTTTCACCGATCTAGAGTCAACACTCATTTTCAGCTATTACTGCTAGAAAGTAGCAAACATGCCTGAAATCTGGGAGTAGTGATGGACTCTGACCTGAACCTTCAGAGCCACATAAAGACAGTTACAAAGTCAACCTTCTATCACCTGAAGAACATTTTCAGTATTACAGGACTAGTGTCTCGGCGAGGTCTAGAGAAACTCATCCATGCGTTTAACTTTATTTGCATTGATTACTGCAACAGTGTCTTCACAGGTCTGCCTAAAAGAAAAAATCTGACAGCTCCAGGTGATACAGAAAACTGCTGCTCCCATTTTCACAAAAAACAAGAAAATGGATCACATCACCCCAATTCTAAAGTCCTGACATTGACTTCATGTGTTATACAAATAAACTAGAGAGAGAAATATCCTTGAATTTTAAAGGGTGGTGTTCCAGTCCTTAAGGTAACCATACTCATTTCCTTCTAATACTGTTTGTTCATTCTTCCTTTTTTAGGGTCATACAGTCATTCGTTCAGCCAATACCAGCCTGCCTCCAATGCTTATGTCCCAACGAGTGATAGCCCCCAGTCCATCCCAACTACAGGGCCAGAGGGTGTCCTCCAAACCTGGGATGCCACGATCCAGCTCATCCAGCATGACCAACTATCAGCAGGTGGGAATTTCTCTTGGCCTCATTTATTGAAGCTGTAAGTGCTTTTTTTTGTTGTTGTTGTTGTTTTTTTGACCAATGAAAGACAGTGGCTGGAATAAAGTTGTCAACCATAGCCTATTAAAGATGTTTGACAAGTTTTAGTTATGTGTCCAGCGTTACTTCACTTACTTAATAGATATTTAGAGATCATCTCAAGGCAATAAAAAGACCCAAAAGTTGTTTCTATTCACATATGAACAATCAGGCTTCTAAATATGCTACGGGAAAAAAAACATCCTTTAACTTTGTTATAATCCTGCACAGCTGCCATTTATTGCATGTCTTTCTTTGCACTTATTTCCTGACTGCACCAGCAGTGCCAAAAAAACATAAAAAAAATATTGAGTGGTTTCATAATATTTCTCTCCACTTCATCTGAGAAAACAATAATTAGATAATTGTAAGTGAATATTTTGTTGTACATTTTACAAAGCCAGAATATTCTGCTGTTAAATAAAGCTGAGGTGTCATATTGGTGTAAACAACTGTTTGAGCATATATTTGCTTTGGTTTGTGAATATTTGTAATCCTTACAAAGCCATAGACTGCATTTGATCCAGAATGTATTCCAAGTGGAACCTGTTAAAAAAGTTGTATTATTTTGTTTCTTCTATGCAAACATTTGGTGTAAAATTTTGGGGAACAAGTACTGTCCATGATACTTCCTAGTGGCTGCATTTCAATAATTTGTCGAAGTGTTTTGTTTTTGATAAGCTTAATATGCCTTACAGGCTAGCCAGCAGGTGGCAGCTTCCCAGCGCTCCAGCTCTAGTGCCATGTACATGAACCTGGCCCACATGCAGGCGGCAGCAGCAGTGGGGGCCAGTGGTGTGACAGGTGGTCTTGCTGGAGCTTCAGCAGTCAGCCCATCCACCATGTCTGGCTCAGCCAGTGGAGCAGTTAGCTCCATGGCTGACCAGGCCAGCAGTCAGGCAGCTGCCAAGCTGGCTCTACGGAAGCAGCTGGAAAAAACCTTGCTGGAGATCCCTCCACCCAAACCTCCAGCCCCACTGCTCCACTTCCTCCCCTCTGCAGCTAACAGTGAGTTTATCTACATGGTGGGCTTGGAGGAAGTGGTACAAAGTGTCCTGGACAGTCAGGGTAAGTACTTAAAGAAACAGTTTTATATTAGAACTCTAAAAACAACTGAGATGTACAGACAGACAAAGTATGAGTAGTAATAATACCTTATTTGTAGCAAGGTACCAATGTGTAAAATGACTATTCATATGAGGCTCTGCAGTGAGTCTGCCTCTTTTGTAGAGAAAAAAATTAGTTTAAGTTTATGGAGATTTGATATAAAGTAGAAGAATGTTTGTCAGAGTATTTAAAGTGATTGATATCTGGTGCAGCATGTCACTAGTTGTGCTGAAACAATGTGTTTTGTGCAGGTAAATTCAGGGGGTCTTTGGCCCGTATGGAGCCTTTCTTCTGTGCCCAGTGCAGAACAGACTTCACACCCCACTGGAAGCAAGAGAAGAGTGGCAGAATCCTCTGTGAGCAGTGCATGACATCCAATCAGAAGAAGGCTCTGAAAGCAGAACATACCAACAGACTGAAAAATGCTTTTGTCAAGGCTCTTCAGCAGGAACAGGTCAGCATTGATATGGTATTGACCAGTTACTGGTCTGAAGGTGTACATCTGCTATAAAAAGCTACACTTTTAAATTAGGAAAATATTGCTTTATGTCTTTATAAGATGAAACAAAGAAGTAAGACAAAGATCTGGGTGAGCAGAGTTCGGATTGGAGTTGTGCCTCTCCTTCACCCATTTTAACACATTTGGTCTCTTTCATTTTTGTTGGCAAGAATGATGGCATGAACTACTATTAATATGGCAAGTCTTTTTGAAAGTTAGGTTGTCAGCCTAAAATTCTAAATCAATATGTCTAATAAGTCCAGTACAAGCAAGCTAGTAGAGCCTAAAACCTGGATAATTATCCAATTAATGTTAGCTTCATATGTTAATCATGAGAAGGCAGAAAAGCAAACCCTGCAACAAACAAGATTATGTAATGATTTTTACAACAGTTAGCATGTTTATTTAGTCTGTTACTTTGACATTCCACCAATAAATCTTTTGAAGTGACCAACTATGTCAACAGATACTGACTTTAATCCTACTACTGCATGTTTTTAGCTCAAAAACCTTATTTGCAATGCATTGACACATAAAAGTCTGTTCCTAGAGCAATTTGTAAGGCACCAATGTGATAAGTTTTTGTTTTTTGTTGGTCATTGGATAATTTTATCTTTTATTTTTAAAACATCTGAGTAACAAATACCACAACTTCACAGTATCATAGTACTGAGTCTCACAGGATGAGAATCTAATGTCAACCCATGAATGTTTAATTTTCCCAATAACTGTAAGTCGTAAAGTTAACTTTGAGGTTTGAGGACAGAACTAAAATCTTTCTTTTTCATGTGCTACTTAAGTTGTATTTGTTATCCTTCCTTAAAATCACACTGACCAAGACCATTGGTAAGGCTTCACCTCTAAGCTTTTCATTGTGAGTAATGAACTGCAACTGTGTGGGTCTGTCAGGAAATCGAACAAAGGCTACAGCAGCAGGCAGCTCTCTCTCCCAGCTCCACTGCCACTGGCTCCAACGTCTCCAAGACCGACACGATGATCCGACAGCATGCCCTGCGCCAGGTACACTGCATCACTCTTCATAATGTTTTAGGAATGTGTAGTGGAAGTATTTGTTACACAAATAAAAAAACAAAAAAAAAACATTCCATTCATGCCAAATTAAATATTCTCTATTATTATTGGATAATTACAGTCTATTTGACAATTTTTATGCTAATTGAGAAGATACAAGCACATCTGTTGCAAAAACTGTTTATATATATAACCAAACACTAACAGAGTTACATTGCTATAGCAATTGTGATGTTCAACTTTAAATAATTCTAGTCTTTCTTCAGGTGTACCTTTGCAGCTATGGTTTTGGTTTCTTCCTCAACCGTAGAAAAATGAGCTGTTTATCAGCAGGGTTTACTAAACATTTAATAATTCACAGAAACAGGTAGGGGAAGGGAACAAAAACCATAGGACAAAGAACCATAGAATTTTCTGAATGTTTTCTTGAATTTAATTGAAAATAATTTTGGAATGATATGATTTCAGAACCAAGTAATTTAACTGTGTTCCTTGAAACTGGAAACCACCAACCATCTATTTCCTAGTTTCCTAGTTACCAAACGTTACATAAGGGCCCAGTATCTTGCCCCCTGGTTCCCTTTTGGCAAACCTCCTACTTTCTGATCAGAGTACACCCACTTTTCTAAATACTCTTATTAGTTATTTTTAGTATCCGCAATGTTCAGGGGATACTGGTGTGACTGAAATTGAGAAATCTTTTTTTTGCCTTTTGATTCTTTTAACAAGGGAATTTATCATTATATAAAAATATCTAATTCTTGTATTGTGGACAGGAATTGTTTTTTTTAGTTGAAGAATTGTTATGTGTAGTTGAAGTAGATTATTCACTAAATCGCCAAAGGTTTTGTTAGCAACTACTTTGTAAGTGACTAACTTACATAAAATTGAGCTGTGTGATTTTACATATAAGGTGACATTAGCGATGACGTTTAGTTTTTTTGTCTCTAGGCTCAGCAACCTCAGGCTTCTCTGCAGCGAGGTTTGTCTAACTCTGCGAGAGGCGTCCTTTCCAACTTTGCTCAGGCTTCTCAGCTGTCTGTGGCCAGCAGCCTCATGGGAATGAGCAGTACTAAGCATTGTGGTAGTGGTGGGAGTAGTAACAGACTGCAGCACGACAGCCGCCGTCAAATCTACAACATCCCAGGTAAGGACAAACTATTAGTTTTTTGTTTTTTTTTACATAGATAGACGTTAATAACTTATGAACAGCAGAATGTATATTACATTGTTTCAGTATTTATAAAATAAGGACAATTCAACAAAAATTTTGAAACATTTCAACATCTTAATTGTGATGCACAAAGGCAAATGTATGAACAAGTCGGCAGAGCAGAAAAGGAAAGTAAAAGCTAAAAAACTAATGTCTGAGAAAACAGTGATTGTTGTTTGGGGTTTGTTGGTATAAGTACACTAGTTCAAGTCGTAAAGAAACACTTCCATTCTTTAAAATTTGGTTATCTGAGATTTTAAAATGGTAAACTTTGTGTTTGAATTCAGCTTGTTTAGAGTATATCTGAGCCATTTGAGAAGGTGTGGGGGAAAATTCAAAGCTGACTAGAATACTGGGCTTTATGTATGCTCAGTATGCTAGCCATACTGAGCATACAATATGTCTACCATACTAACAAAATCATATAGTATGCTTTTGTTTTGTTTTCGGCCAGTAAGTTGCAAGTTTGAAGTAAACACATGGCTCATTAACATCTCTAACACATTACTCAACTCATGCTGGCAACAGGCATTCAAATACTTCAGAGATGACATCATCCACAATAAAGATACAGGAATGTTTATGTTGGATAAACCATACTGAATTGATGTCCTGTAGGTGAGTCACAGAACTTATTTTTTTAGAATGCTATTACGATCTGTGTACCAACGGCAGCTAGGTATCACACAGATCGTGTTTTACACTTCTTACATTCTGTTACTAACATTTTTTTCGTAATAGCATTCTAAAACAATGCTGCAATTTGGTGGCAAATATGGGAACACAGAACATTCTAAGATTTTCACAAGGGAAAAGTCGGGACCAGAAGTTGTGCCGTGTGAACTAGGTTTAAGACAAAACCTCACAGCCTTGCTGGAAAATGGAACAAAAGCTGAAAACTTCTAAAAATATGTATTTCTAACTAGATAAGCCAAGTCGTACCTGCTCAGCATATTGAGCCCACGCGATTTGATTCTTTCTATGCTGTGAACGGTAGGACTTGAGTCTCAGTTAGTGACAGCTGTTGTTATTTTTTTACAACTTAGCTTTCTTATAATGCTCTGCACTCACTTCAATACCTATTGTTATTTTTATGTAACTTAAAATGATTTAACAGGGTCAGGATATCTTTTATGGTGCAGAAGGGATTTTTGTTTCACCAAGAGCAACTCAAGTCTATTTTTCTTTTATTGTCATTCTAAATTAAACTTGCCCTAAAGTATTTTTAATGCACACAAAATTTGTAGTAAAGAACAATATATGGGTAGTTGACATTTATATTTGAAAATGTTGTATTTTATGGAAATACATAGCCATTTTTTCTGTGGTTGTATTACAACATTCAGACAAATATTAATTTTACTTAATATAGATGATTATACTTTTTTGTGAATTTCACTCATAAAAACTGTGTAAGGGATAAAATGATTTTAGAAAAATTTAAAATATTCAAAAATGTAAATTTTTAATGACTCTTTATAGTGAGTGGATCCTGAAAATTCAGTTCCCTTCAAAGAGCCACAAGTCCCATCATTAGTTGACAGTCAATGCTGGGGAGGGGTTATTGCAAAATAATGTAAATGATCGCTTTTAACACCCCCAGATTGCTCAGCATGTTTGGGAAGAAACTTTCAGAGCTGCCTTCTCTGAAATCTCGTTTTTTTGACTGCCAATTACCCAATGGCCATATTTTCTTCCCATGTGTTTGACATAATTGGAAAGCTTAGAAGCCACACTTTCAGAATCTGTAAAAAATAATTCAAAACGTCCCCAAGTAGACTTGTTCATGATTTTGCCATGGCCAATCACAATTTTTTGTTCATATCCCTATTTAAATGTACCAGTGTACTGGCTGTAAGTGGTGGTATTGTGTTAGAAGTGTTTCCTGTGTGGTTTAGTGCATCAATTTTTTGTGCTCTATATTTGTCTGATTTGTTCCTGTAGGGTTAAATATTGCCTACCTGAACCCTGCAGCTGTTGGAGCCCATAAGACTTCCAGCTTAGCAGACCGGCAGAGAGAGTACCTGTTGGACATGATCCCACCTCGGTCCATATCGCAGTCCATCACTGGGCAAAAATGAGCCCCATTAATTTCTCATGTGTGTCAGAGGCCAGCCTCGTTTGATAACTTCCCCCATTCTGAGGCACTCCCAGATCAGCTGATATGTCCACCCCACAGTTTCATCGCATGCAGTGCCTGTCCGTGTGCCTACCTTAGACCAACCCATGAGAACCAAGCTGAACAAAACACAAGCTTTCAGTGCATCTCAGTTGTTCTTATTATAGCAGAAATTCCCTTCTTCTGTAATTCCCTTTATAATCACTGGTGGTAGCGCCTATACTTGCAACTGCCATTTAAGCTTAAGTTAGTGTTATTCATTATTTTATAATTTGCTTTTGAAGTGTTTGTCTGATATTTCTATTTCTCAACTGTTTACCCTTTACTTCAAGACACCCAGTCATTGTCATTTTAGTGAGATAATTTGAAAATGTTCTTTTTTTTCTTACTTCCAAAGCTATTATGACTATTGATGAGAATAGAAGATCAGCAGGGTTCACTCTGGTTGCTATGCAACATAAAGTTACTCTAAAGTTTGTAAACATGATTTGTTTGCCAAGTAGTATTTAAAGAAAGTGAAAAATTATGTTGGGAACAAAAACGGATCATATTAGGCAGCATTCGATCTTAAAAGACTATGCTGTTTTAAAGAATTGAACACTTGAGAGCAAAGTGCTTTCCATGGATCATCTCAATGACCTACTTCAAAGACATCATCAGAGTCATCACAACGATCCACACCCAGAACTGATTTCAGCCTGGGGTTCAAGGCAACACCTGGATATCTTGGAGTATGCCCCTAACCAACTTCAGTACCCACCAACTGAAAAAAGAAAATTATGTACAAAAGAGAATCTTGTGGAAATTAAGTGTGGAAACCCTCTCCTCCATTCTTCAGCAAGGGGTTTCCTTTGCTTTATTTAGGATGTCAGTCTTCTGCTGATATAGATGTGTTGCTGACAAGTGTGTGTAGGACATTCTGTTACTAGCACCATCAGATGAAGCAGGTGGTGGGCTGATGAACGAGAAGACAGAGGTGCCTGAACTGGCTAATTGTTGAGAAGCCAGTTCACGTCATTAGTCCTCACCTACCAACAACCTCTCCATGCAGCTGTCCTTCATACTGTTACCTTTTCATTATTCACATAGTGAACTCTTTTAATCCCAGCAGTTCCTTTAGAGAGTGTACAAAGCATACAACTTCAGTCTACATCCAGATCACAGATTCTGTACCTAAAACACCCAGTCTGTGTTCTTACTTGTGTAATTCCTGCATCATTTCTTTCCCATTCTTTACATTTGTTTCTTTTTTTTGTGTGCACCGTCTCCAAATGATTTGGTTGCCTACCTGAGAGGTGTCGGCCACTGGAGACGATAATAATCTAAGACATTAACTGTTGAAAAATCTATGGATTGTGTATAGATACCTAGCTTCAGAGAATAAAGGGTGTGGATGTTTTACAGGAGAGACATGGATCAATCAATGTGTGCACATTGTGCTCACAAGTTGCCTCATTCAAGAGGAGCACTTTTCATATTTCCAAATGGAAATTTTGTTTGTTTTCTGGCAAAGTGGAAATGAATGTTGGAATGAAAGTGCATATGCATTGTTTATTGCTGATTAAATGTTTAGACCCCTGAACACATACCATCCTAGCTACAGTATTCAGTCAATCTATAAAACACCAACAGGTTTAAAGTGTACCAGTTTGACTTTTTACTATAATGTGTTTCATTTTCAATGCCATATTAACAAATATTAGTATCAGATTATTTTTACTGATATAGCCTTCCTCTCACTTGTACCTTTCTTATAAAGAAAGGTATGACCTTACTTTCCCTACACCACAAAAATTATATCCAGAGTATTTCACTGTACACTTTTCTCTGCTTTGATAGACAATCTCCATTCTTCTGTGATATACTCAGTGAGCAGGATATGGGCTCTGCTGGCAGTTCAAGGTTTGACCTTTTGATTTTCATGTTCTTGGCATTGTAAAAGTCTCCAGCATGAAGGTGCAGTGCTTTGGTGTTTTCTGTGATACGTGGTCTTGTTGTAAGGGACCCTTTATGGTGAAGGCCTTTGCACAGTTTCATTGTGTTGATGCCAGGTTCCAGTGGTTTCTGGACCTCTTGTTTGATGAGGAAAACTTATGTGATAAGCTGGTTTGCCATTTCATAAGAGGAAATTAAATTTGAGAGATTTCTCATCTCTGGAGCTTTTTGCATTATTTTATTTGTTCCTGAGTGATGACATGTACAAATTTTGATAAAGATTTACTCTTTGCACAGTAATTTCTTTTTTTTTTTTTTTTTTAAAGTGTCCATATTGTTTTCTTCATTCTGACTGTGGTTATATTTGCACACTTCTTTGTTTGCAGGGTCTTTAGCTTCACTTTTTGAACAGGAGATGGTGCATGATCCATATTCACACTTGGTTGGCTGGAGCAGGACTTGAAGAACTCTCACATATGATAAAATGTTAGTTGCACGGGTCCTTGCATCTACATGGACTCTGAGACCATAAACTGCATGATAGACTGCCCAGGCCACCTGACTGAAGCTGTCTTAACCATTGTGCTTAGTTTGCAATAACTCAGGTATTTCAAACAGTGTTCACTCGGTGTTCAGTATTATTCATGGATATGGTTACCCCTTGACGCAGGGACTTCTAAGGTGATTTTGAGGGGAGGTCGATTCAGTTCGCACTGAGGTTGTCACAATGCTAAAGTTTCATACACATGTTTAGAAATACTCAATATAGAGGCAACATTTTTTTTAAAAAAAAGAAGGCTTCTTTCTAATTAAACGCAAAAACTATGACTAATTAACATATGATTAAATTTTTTGCTTCCGTAGTTGGGGCATAACCGATAAGTATTGAACAATTTAGCTTTGTTTAAAAAAATTATATATATAAAAGGTCTTTTTGACCTTTGGACAAGTATAAAGGGGTCAGTTTATATCGATCTTGACACAAATCAGTATCTTTGAATTATTTTTTTCTAGTATCGATTATATTGAGATACTTATTATTTTGACAACCCTAGTTCACAGTACTCTGGACTGAAACATTTCCTACACCACATTTTACAATCTTCAGTCATCTCAGAAATCTGTCTTACCTAAATGAGAGCAAAATCACATGGAATATTTTTAAAATCTTACCCATCTCTGTATCTAGATAGGCACAAATATTGTGCCACGTGAGAATCAACTTTCTTTCATGTTCTGGACAAAATCAGTTCTTCTAAACAGATTTTTCTTCTAGTTTCACTGTAGGTATGATTCCATTACATTTTATTTTTAAACTTACATGGTCTTCATGAAAGTATTCACCTTCACTTGGCCTGGAATCACTTTGCTTGAATTTGTTTGGGGCCACTGGATGATTTTTTTGATGATTCAAAAAAACATCCATGGTGCTCTACACAGTTGGTACAGAGGTGCATTATAGTGAACCTATACAATTGAATAAATACATTGGTTAAATTAAATGAAATCATCCAAGTTGACTTCACCATTAATTTACAACAAATGCCATGTGTAGGGAGACAAATGGGTCAATTCATATCCAAATATAGTGAATTCAAATTCAGTTCAATTCAGTGCACTTCATTGCAAAACATTAATGTATTAAGGTTTGAACTCAGTTACACTTTCCTATGCATTTAACATAAATTTATCACAAGATATCAGTAAAAGGTTGTTGGAAGCCCAGAGGATAGCATCAAGTCATTGACATTGCAGCAACCCTACCTCTGGAGCTACAATGTGACCACAATAAAAATGAAATATTACCTTTTGAAATTGGTTAAAAAATACAGCTGACCAGGAGTTAAAGTTCAGTCCAGGAAACAGGCACTGAAAACATACGCCCCAATCCAACAGTACAGTACAATGGCAAAGAAAATCTATGACTTTAATAGTGGCATTAGCTTCAGCCTGGAGTTGCAAAACTCTGAAATTTTAAATATTTCCAAAGTGAAGGCTAGTGCTCAATATGTCCTTCTGTGGCCAAAACCCAAATCTGAGTCAAACTTTTATCAAACCAGAGGTTTTAAGCCTAGTCTTAAAAGTAAATTAGGTGTTTGCCTCATGGACAACAACTGTAAGCCATTTCCATACAAAAAAAGTCTGATAAATGAACCATTATTTTGTTAGCCAGGTTATCTGATAGAAAGGTATAGAACAGCCAAATCTTTAATTCCCCTTCATTATTTAGAGAATTATATGTAGTAAGAAGATTTTTAAATTATGTTCTTAAACTTATAAGGAGCCAGTAAGGAGAAACTAAAATTGGAGAAATATGTCATCTCCTTTACTTTTTGGTGCAGATAAAGACCTTTTTTTCCTAGATTTTTTTTCCTTTGTTTTTGGCCTTTCTAATAATAGAAACTTGTTGTATTCCAGCCAAGGCCTAGTTTTTCTGGACCACTTTGGACGTTTAAAATTTTGACAATTTTGCACATGGACATTCAATATTTGTAAAATTGTTATCTTACTACAAATATTACTGTAGTATATTTGTAGAAAAGAGCTCAAAAACATGTACTCCTAAACTTAACTTTTTGCGTATGTTAATTTTTGTATTAACATGAACAAACTGAATTCTGTTGGACAAATATAAACTAGCCAACACATTTTTCAACTTGGCCCAATTAGAATCCCAGCCATCCACAATTGTATTTAAAGGCACATATTTCTTGATAAGATAATCTTAATTAAAGTACATTACTCTTAGTATCTTCATTTTCGCGATACCATCAGTTTTTCATTTTTTAATTAGTCCCAATAATTTATGACAGCATATGACAGTGAATGATGTTACTTTTGTCAATAACTGAACCTGTCTTTATATTTCAGCTTGTTTAGTTCTCTCCTCTCATGCCCTTGGTCTGTCTCTTCATCAAGCACAGCTATTTCAAAAGCATCCTCACGCCATCAGATAGTTATTCTGGCTGGCTATGCCTGACATGTTCTCTTTTCAGTACATGTGGTTCAAATTTGTATTACCTACCACAGGTAAGATATTCTCTATCCTTGATCTCTTATAAGAACGACAGCTCAAACAAATCTAACTTTTAGCTGTATACTTTGAACTGATTGCAGTGAGCCTTACACCGTTCTGTTCATTGCTCTGTGTTCTTTTATAACGAACTGACCAAATGTCAGTAACATTTAGCTTACCAAAACATTTCTCCAATAATACAGTGATTCTAGGGTCTACGACCTCTCATAGTTGGATATCAACTTTATGCATCTGAAAAATTTAAGTTGTGTGTCTTTTGTGTTTTTTTTTAATTGTGGCCGCCCATTGAAGCTTTTTGTATCGCAGTAACTGCACCATGCACATTGTATTAGAAATGCTTGATTTATTTTTCAAGTAGACATCCACATGAGTACAAGATGGTTGTGTTGTAGTAACAGTCCTGCCAGTGTCTGCACCACATTTATACTGAAATATAAGCAGTAAGTGTATAATCTGCTTGATTGCTTTTTTTAAGTTGTCATTGACTTAAGTTTTAGAAAACATTATCTCTTATCCAGTTGGAGGAACAGTTTAACTTGTATGTAGCAATGTTATATAAATTTTTTGCTATCTGCACCATGCTTGGACTACACTAAACAATGTGACACAGTTTGTGTTATAGTTCTCCTGCCAAGTGTAAAGTTGAATTTGAGAAAGAACCAAACCCTCTTGTGTCTCATACCTTTCTGCAGATGCATCCATGTACTTTTATGTTTGGACAATTTTTTTTTCAGCTACATGTTTTTAGATTTCTGAAATAATTTTATTCTGATGTCTTGACTAAGTTCAATTTTCTGTTTTAATGCAATTTAAAAAAAAAAAACAAATGTATTGACTATTGAAATAAATGACACAATATTTGCTAGGTTTGAAGTAATAACTTATTGTACAGAAGCATTTTCCTCCCTTGTACTGAAAAATAAATTAAATGGGTGTACATTGTGTAGAAAAGCAAACAAAAAGCCATGAATATTGTGAAGCTTGTCATTTTGTTTTGTGATCACTGTGTATTATTGTGTAACAAATGTGCAAAACGTTAGGGATTCCATTTAACCCTCTCCACTCCCCCACCCTCATCCACCCAGCCCCATGTGGTCTTGCTAGATGCAATTGCTTGATTTTTTTTTTTCTTTTTTCTTTTTTTTTGTTTGTTTGTTTGTTTGTTTGGGGGGTTTTTTGGACTAAAGTTTGCAGTAAAGTGTTTACTGATTCAGGTGAACAACATTTGCAGTCAATGACTGAGCTTTTGAAGCATTTAAACTTGATGTGTAAATTAAGGTGGGAATGGAAGTTTTTTTTATTCAATTGCTATTCTTGTTTGAACATGGTGTAAAGAAGCACTTATATATATGTTACAGTAGCTTATAATTTGTGAAAGTCCTACTCAGACAAGATGTGTTCATGCTAAATGATGGTGACCTGATCATTCTGAATCAGTGATCACTTTTTTTTGCCAATACCAGCATTCAATAGTTGTGTTCCTGCACTCTTTGACTTTCTTGTATTGGTTATTGTTGCTTATGCTGGAAAAATACACACTGCAGAATCCAGTTCATCAAATAATTTTATTTGCATTGTGGTGATAATGTTGAAACAGATGTTGAAATCAGCCAGAGACGAACTGAAGACATTTTTTGTTTTGCTTACATCAATCCTGACCTTTTGCACATACTTGATATTTAACTATCTTCAAAGGTAAAAAATAATGCTGTTTGAATACTGCCAGTTGATTGACAATTATGCATTGATTGAAAAAAATAAGCTAATTTTGGAGGAATTAACTTTGTAATATTTATCTCTTGCAAGCTATGTTTAATAAAGGTTGAAACAATTTGCTTCAAAGTGTGATGTCATTACCTGAAGTCCTCAAGTTTTGTATTTTATCTACTCCCATAGATAGGCCTAACTACCTCCCAGTTTGAAGTAGTTAAGCAATAGTGATTGTAATATTTTATCTGTACCAGGGTGAAAAGCTGCCAAACACCAATATAATGGAGTATTGCTCAAAAGATCACTACGTTTTTTTTTTCCTGTTTTGAATTTATATTTTCTCTTCAACGGCATGTGTTCTGCACAGCTACAATAGAAAACTTAACCTTTTGTTGGAAACATTGCATTGGTAATATTAAAAACTGCTAATGGTTCTTAAAGTGCACCATTAGCAGTTTTTGCTAGATTTGATTTTTTTTTCTTAAATAACCAGCAATATATTCTGATGTGACATGCAAAACAACCTCATCATTCACCAGACCACCACAGCTATCAAGTATTTTAACAAAGATGGCTGAGAATGGCTTCACTCAAACCAGCTATCCCCTGTACACCTGCATCAAAGGTAAGGTTTATTTCCAACACAGAGTGGAGTACATTGTGGTAAGTGAGTAAATATTAACATTGCACTCAGTTTAGTTTTGCATGAGTCACAAGATTAAATTGTCAGTGTGTGTCCTTTAGAGTATTTAATGTATATGACAGTGATTGAGGTGTGCCAACTGAGTGCTGTGCTGAGAAATGAGTCAAAATATTTGGTAAAACACTGAAACGTGACAAAGATGCAAAAAAAAAAAAAAAAAAAAGGGAAATTGGGGAGGGGCCAAACACACTTTCACAACATTTGATAGTTGGGATAGTGGTCTGTGTAACTCTACTATTAAGCCATTAACATATACAACTGTTGTGAGTCATATCTGTGAAGTCACTGATTTAGCTGTGTAGTTTCACATCAGTACATGCAAATCGTACAATTTATCATGAAGTATTAGTGGGGCTTCTGTTCTAAAATTGTATTAAATTCATAAATCTTATGAAATTTTTTAATTTCATAAAACCTTATGAAATGTTTAATGATGCTCGAAGAACTAGGCATCATTAAGGTGCAATTAAAGGTGAAATCCTACAATCACACCTGTATCAATGAGATGAGCAATTTTACTTTTCAGGATTTTTGTCATGGCGAGATTAAATTTAGAGCTGCAATTAAGAAACAAAAATATATTGCACTATATTGGAAAATATAGTGCGCGACCCGACCCCGGTTAAGCGGAAGAAGATCGATGGATGGATGGAAAATATTTTGCAATACATTAGGTAAAGTAATTATATTTTTATAGCACATTTTCAGCAACAAGGCAGTTCAAAGTGCTTTACAAGAATTACAAGGAAACACAAATGAACCAAACCAAAAGAAAGACGAGATAAAAGTATAAAACTACATGTTGGTTTCCCATGTTTAATAAGAATAAGAATAAGTAGTCTGTAATTCATGAACTAGTAGGGGTTTCTCTGAATTCTTGATTTGATACAATTAGATGTTTTGTGCAGTACATATATAAACAAACTTACGTTGGTTTCAGAAATAGTTACTTTTTCAATTTTATTGTGACTTTTATGATTATTACTTTAACAATCATTCAGCTTCGTGTTATAACTGCATGGAGGCTCTGTTTGTTGCGAATTAATATAGTTTTTTTCATAAACTTAATCTGGTTTTAATTAAGCTCAGTATGCCAAAGAGAATTTGACATTGTGAGACTGTTGTTAAATTCGTTCATCATTGTTTTTATCTTCAACATATTTTTCAAGTCTAAGCAAATTAAGATGAGAGAGGAAGCCAGTGATCAGGTATAAGAAAACCTAAATATATTTTAAATGTAATTCAATCACAAAAATACTACACTTAAGATATACTAATTAACCACATTTATATTACATAAAAAGCAATATACTTAAAGTATACTAAGTGTAACTTAAGTTGCTTCAAAAAAGTATGCGAAAGTACACTTAGTACACTTTAAATTGTGCTTTAATACTATTAAAATACACCAAGCACAAAATTAGTTGTTCCAAAAATCTCACACTTTAGGTTAACTAATCCTACTTGTACTTGAAGTATACTCATGATTAGTCTGACTTAAAGTATGTTTAAGTGTACTAAAATGTAACATACTTGGTATATTTATTTTTCACCAGGGCAGAGCAAATAAGAATCATGAGGTGGAAACCCAAGGAGCTCAGAGACAGAATTGTGGCAAGGCACAGAATAGGACAAGGTTACAAAATAATTTCTGCAGCAGTCAAGGTTCATAAGAGCACAGTCACCTCCATAGTCCATAAATGGAAGGAAGTTTTGGGACAACCAGAACTCTTCCTAAACCTGGCCCCCGAGTTAACTGACCCCAGCCAGATCCATGACCTAAATCCAATTAAGCATCTCTGGAGAGACCTGAAAATGGCTCCACCAACATTTACCATCCAACCTGACAAAACTGGAGAGGATCTCCAAATCCAGGTGTGAAAAACTTGTTGCATCATTCCCAAGAAAACTCATGGCTGTACCAGCTCCTTTTCTCAATACAGAGAAAAGGATCTGAATACATATGATCATGTGATATTTCAGTTTTCTTTTTTAATAAATTTGCAAAAATTCCTGCATTTATGCTTTTTTATGTCAAGATGTGATGCTGAATGCACATTTATGAGAAATGTGAACTGTTTGGATTTTAGCAAATGACTGCATTTGAAGAAAAGTTAAGAATTTAGAGGAGTCTTAATACTTTGCATACCCACTGTATCTCTGGGTGGTTGTCTTTAGATGTAGATGGAATATTTCTACATAATGTTTTCCTCGTGATACTATCTATTTTTGTTTGTTTTGCCTTTCATATCTTCCTATTATTTCACTCTGCCTGTCATGCCAAAATGAAGGCATATAAATATGCATAAAAAGACAGAGAAATATTTTATAAGACCACTTTAAAATTGTGCAAAAAATTAAGTTCTTTGGGGAGGAAAAAATAACCTAAATGCAGGATGGTTCAAGACATTTGCATGGGACAATAATTAATTGTTTCAAACCAATATGTATCAACCCTAAGGGGGCAGCATTGTATCGCGAGAAAGTATAGGCGCAAAGGCGTTGGCTCAATGCTGAAGTATTTTGGTTAACAAAATACCTTGCAGTAAGGTGTTTTATTTACCAAAATCACTAGTAACTAGTGAATAGTCTTATCTTTTTGTTTTAGTCTGTGATTAAATTAGATTTTATTCCTTACTAAGAAACAACAACTTAAAGTCTATGGAGAACACTTAAACTATGGAGAAAGTTCCTGTGATAGACCGAGTTAAAAAAAAAGGAGTCACAGGATAGAAAAATAGTTTTTTTATTATCATTATTTATTTTAACCCAGAGATTTATGAATGACAAAATTAATCTGAGCTCATACCAATATGTATGTCAAAGAAACAAAACTGAATTCAAGCAAAAATGCAAACAAACTGGCTGCACAAACAAACATAACTGACCTAACAAAGAAATGATACACAGGGGTAAATATACTGGCCAATCAGACCAATTAAGACGTAATAGGGGTAACTAAACTGAATAAAATTACAGTACAGCTAAGTTTGACTAAACGAAACAGCCAAAAACGAAAATCAAAAATATTAAATTTTAAATACTACTATTTACTTAAAAACAAAAACGTATCTAAACAAAGAAACTACAAATTCCCCTGCCAGCAGGAACTACTAGTGGTGCAGTCCAATCAGCATTTAAGCCTGCTGAGCCCACGCCCCCATTTTTTGTCTGGCAACTCAATGGCAGGTACAGTGGGGGAAAAAAGTATTTAGTCAGTCACCAATTGTGCAAGTTCTCCCACTTAAAAAGATGACAGAGGCCTGTAATTGACATCATAGGTAGACCTCAACTATGAGAGACAAAATGAGAAAAAAAATTCAGAAAATCACATTGTCTGATTTTTAAAGAATTTATTTGCAAATAAGGGTGGAAAATAAGTATTTGGTCAATAA